>JAHUYU010002242.1:0-17370 GCA_030439765.1 Tripidium arundinaceum | reverse complement strand
AAAAGAAGCCGGTGGCAGTCTGGGAAAGCTCCTTACGGTGGTAGGAGTCAGAGATGACACGCTTCCAGGAGTGACAGACACACTTGCAGCAGCATAAGGACTGGGCGGGGAGGCGGCGGAGGATGTCGACATGCATCTGTGAGGCTACCCACTGCGTTCCTCTTGTTGGGGGCCTCCTTCATCTGGAAGAGCCAGGACACCACCCGCCGAAGAGATGAGGCTGCCCTACCGTGGAATTGCATCAATAAACATTAGCAAGGAGATGAGTTTTAAGGAGAACGGACGGTGATGGAAGTAAGGCATTATTACACTTGCCTTTGGATTTGGCGGCAGTGAGCACGAGTGGCAACGCCAGTGACTGCAGCAGCTCGGTAGCCGGTGGATCTGTGCGGGCAAGCTAGTGATGTGCACTAGCGCGGAGCAAGAGCTGTCCCGCCGGTGAGTGGCAGCTTGCACAGAGGTGAGTACGGCCTGTGTCGCCACTGAGCAGTGGTGACCAAGAGCGGCGCTGAGGAACAGCAGCAATGAGGACGAGAAAAGGTATGTGTGTGGGGGGAGGTGGGGAGGTTGCGGGCTTGCTGCGTAACTCTTATGAGCCACGGGAATAGAAATTTCATCAGAACTTTCTAATTCCGCGTGGGAGGGCTCAAACGCGGGATTGGAAATTTTGCAACTAAGTGGCGGTGAATGCATGGTACCATCACCAGCGGCTGGGTCCTATTACCACCAGGAGACCACTGTATGATATGGTGTTGAACAATAAGGCACATAGATTTAATGTTTAGCATGTACATTGAAAGAAAGCCAAACTACACACTTAGAAAACTAAGAAAAGCACAATGCCACTACTCAGATTGAAAGGAATCCAACTTGAGTTCAATGTTGAACAATAAGGCACACTGATTTAACGTTTAGCATGCCATGTACATTGAAACAATGCTAGTACTCGGAGGAATCCAACTTGAGTTCCATACAGTCATACCGAATAGGTAGGCCGACACTACCAAGCTAACAAGCATGCAGAACGCTAAAATGCATATACCAATTTGTTGTAAACATAATAATTAGGCTGACACTAGGCAAAAGCGAAAAGGCCTTGATATGTACGTCATTAGTTTCATACTTAATCATTCTCCATGCAAATCCTAGTCGACCTCCATGGGATCATTGTGAATCTCCATTAGATCCTGCAGATCCTAGTCAACCTCCATAGGATCGTTGCCAATCTCCATGTCATCCCGAGCCTTCACCACTACAACCCTGTCCACATCCATTAGTACACTTTCATCTAGCTCATCGTCTTTGTCCACAAAGCACTGATTCGGTGAACCAATACTGAGGACAACAAGGCTCACAAGCTGTACTCCACGGAGATAAAAGGCCAGAAACTCCAAAATGAGAAGATGCATTTTCATCTTCAGATCGAAGAAAAAGACTGTAGCTAGGTTTGGGTCCAGATTGATAAAGGTCTAATTTGCTATAAAGGAAGATGGAATCGAGTGAAGTTACCATAGATCCAGATGGAGCAGAGAAGTGGCGACCGTGCGCTGAAGATTTGTGCGTCGGCAAGGTTGGAGGTGATGGAGCAGAGAGCACGAGAGAGGCTGCCTTCCGTCTGCCGCTAGCAAGGTGAAGCAGAGCAAGGGAGCAGAGTGCGGAATGGAGGGAAGGGAGGTGTGGTAGGACCGTAGGAGTGTATATATAGTTCAATAAATTGGTTGCCCCTGTACCAGGGCCCAGTGTCTAGGGAAGTAGGATGCCTCCAAAACATCAATTGATACTTGGATCTACTTGCATTTATAGTTCAATAAATTGAAAACCTAGTTAATCACCTTGCATTTAGTTCAAAAATAGTTGTACAAAAGTGACAGATTTCAGTCCGACACATCAATTGATACTTGAATCTACTGCGGTACAGTGAACTAAGCAACTTGCCAATGAACATGCCAAGAACTAAGGTATGTACAAAATAGGTGGAAGAAGAACAGCAAGCACATTTCTTTCTCAAAGGTATGAAATCTTCCTTCATCTTCGTTGGAACCCTCACCATTTCTACAATCTGTGACATATGTTCCACCTCTTGCAGGTCTTCTTCATTTGTTCTAACATTGGCCTCTACCTTCAGCTCCCAAATCTTGTTATGTAAATCGAAAAGCAAAGTCTTTAGAAATTTTCCATATAGGGGAACGTACCACTCATAGAACCCCGCAATCTAAGTCGGACTACCAAAAAACCAAATTACCATAAGTACAGTGCGATTTCAGCATTTGCATTGTGAAAACTGAATGAACAAGAAAGTAATCGAGTTACATTTGCCCTGCAGCATCTGTGGTACCGATGTCCTGGGTTTCCATCACTCCACAAAATCTACCGAGGCGTCTTCAAGCTGCAGCGACACAAAATTGGTGGCCGATATGCATAGGGGTGGTCATGATACGGGATGGGCGGCCTCCTCCGCTGGAAGCTGGTGTTCTTCTCGCAACGGCGCCCGGGGATGGTGCTGACCACTACGAGGAGTTGGAGCTAGATCCAGCCATCGAGCAGTCAGGGTTCAATGTGTCGCACACTCCAAGTCATGAGGTCAGCCTGGGTCTTTTGTCTTCACTTTTGCCTCCCACCAAGGTGCCAAAACATCCTGGAAAACCCTCGCATTCCCGCCAAGATGAAATGCTGTGTCACCAGCAGTTCAGGGTACTATCCGCCTTTAGAAGAAGGTCTGTTTTGGATCTTCTGTGCTTACATAGAGGTGTACACGTGGACCACAATCAAGACCAACACGTTCAATTAATAGTTCAACCAAAATAATAGTTCAACGATTATGCAGTACTCATACATACTAATCGGGAGGCTTCAGTATATAGTGGTAGTACATATAAACTTCATTAATATAAAAGTTTCCCAAATTCTAAGAATCAATGTGGGAGGCATCGACAGTTGCTAAGGTACTCAATAGGTTGATGTGGTCCGAAACCCAGAGGTAGTGAACCGTACAGAAGATGACAGCATCTCCGTTCACATCCACATTATATCTATAAAGCATGGACGCTTCCCGTGCAGTCCTGCAAAGCACAAAAATCTCTCCACAAACAGAATCTTCAATGATTCTTGTGAAATTTTGTGGTCTGAGAAGGTGACGAACAGCAGCTTCAACAATCAACCCTTGCTCCTGGTGAATACATCATCCCCAAGTAGCAAACAACAACTGCTGGGCTCCTGGTGCCACCCCTTGCTACCAAAAGGCAAGGCTGCTAGCATGGTAATGGCTTCTTCCGAAGTAAGACATCTGTTGCAATGAAGAAATTCCTAATATGAACAAATCTGATAAGCAACGCAAAACCAATTGGAACCAAATGCAAACAGGGAGGGTGACCGAATCCATCTAACCTTCATGGGGCATTGTCTAGGACAACAAGGCAAGGTGCATGAGGCAGGGCAACCGGCGTAGTACAGGTGAAGAAACCTCCACTATTACTTTGGGTTAGAATGAAATGAAGCAATGGGTGGGGAGAACTAAGCACTTCGTATTGGGGTTTTTTAGTTGGCCGAACCACCACCAAGGTGCCGACAGGGGCCGAGGGGAGTTGAGGAATGGGCCAAGTGATTCTAGGTTTTTTGTGAAACGCACAGTCCAGATTTGATCGGCAGCAACATCGGATGGCACGGGATAAGTTACACAGTGTCCGTATTAATCTAACCATGGCCACACTAACACATCCGAATAATACGGCGATTCTCAGTGGTTGAACAACTAAGTACAATCACATGGAAACCACTGTCAACCGTACATGATAGTTGTTTTTGTCAAATACGAGACAGTAGCTTCATTACTTCATTACAAATGATACATTCATCGGACTACAAATTTTCTTCATCATTACAAAAGAAAGATACATTTGGAACGAGTATACGATTGTACTCATCCAGAAACATAATAGGCCTAAAGTATTAAACCTATTCAATCTAAACTAGATCCTCTCTATCAGAGCGAGGATCATGTGCACCTCGGTCGCTTGGGAGGAGGCTCGTCGTCATCGTCATCATTGTCGTCGTCGTCGTCCTCCTCCTCCTCCTCCTCCTCATCATCATCATCCTCCTCCTCCTCATTGTCATCATCATCGTTCTCGTCCTCGAAGCCCTCCTCATCACAGCTCTAGGGAGGACTCCCATCAAAAGAGATGGTGTCGCTGGAGGTGTCGTCTGATGAGGTTGACATTCGCTCGACCTCGACCTCGTCGGAGGACAAGTCGTTGATGGGAAGGCTCAAGGGGCTGTCCGACATAGTTCTAGTTGGATAGAAGAAGGGGATGAACAAGGAAGAGGGGTGGTTTCAGAGGGCAGCGGGCTTGAAGAATATGTAGAGCGGTGGGTAAACCTCGCTTCGGCTTCTCCCAGCGAAAGTAATTGTGATGGGACGGCATTGGTAGTTGGGACATTACTCAACACACTCACGTTGAATTTTTACCGCTGGTAGATCAAATGGTTGTTTAGCGCCGCCGGCCATAAAGCCTATCTCAGTCGGCTCGGCGTTCCATACGATGGAGAGAATGCAACCCCAATAGCACTGACGCATCAATGGTTCAATCGTTGGTGCTAGAAGTTTCATCTACCAGTTTGATTCCTTTCTAGGCCTCGCTATCGATCCAACCGACGGTGGAACTATCTCCCTATCGCTTATGTATTCTATGGCAGTGAAAGTGGCGACGTGATTGCTCTATCTATAGTAGCGCTCCTATGATTCCTGGCTTAGCTATCTATCCACCGCTGCAGTTCTACCAGGCGCCTCCGCCACCTCAGCAGCAGCAGCAGCAGTTCTAGCAGCCTCACCGGAAAAATTCGGCAGAGTCTCCTTTGTTTCTCGGCCTTATCTCACAATCATAACATGGACAAGATATATATATATATATATATATATATATATATATATCACAAACACATATCACATATAATCCTAATTCTCATACCAAGCCATCCAACGCATGAGTATAAGTAATCAAGCATGAACCAAAATTATAAAGGTCCAAACCAAGTCTTTACCACAAAACCGAGTGTAGCAAACCAAAGTACCATAGTACATCCCAACTAAGTATCAAGCTCATACATCACATGGGGCAAAAGACCAACCAAAGTATTTGTCTCTCTCTCTCTCTCACATGACGACCATGACCATGACTAAACGGACTTGACGGCGACGACTGGAGGTATGTCAACTACTGCTTGTGAGGCGGAGTGTGGTGAGGCTGCTAGAACTGCTGCTGCTGCTGCTGAGGTGGCGGAGGCGCCTGGTAGAACTGCAGCGGTGGATAGATAGCTAAGCCAGGAATCATAGGAGCGCTACTATAGATAGAGCAATCACGTCGCCACTTTCACTGCCATAGAATACATAAGCGATAGGGAGATAGTTCCACCGTCGGTTGGATCGATAGCGAGGCCTAGAAAGGAATCAAACTGGTAGATGAAACTTCTAGCACCAACGATTGAACCATTGATGCGTCAGTGCTATTGGGGTTGCATTCTCTCCATCGTATGGAACGCCGAGCCGACTGAGATAGGCTTTATGGCCGGCGGCGCTAAACAACCATTTGATCTACCAGCGGTAAAAATTCAACGTGAGTGTGTTGAGTAATGTCCCAACTACCAATGCCGTCCCATCACAATTACTTTCGCTGGGAGAAGCCGAAGCGAGGTTTACCCACCGCTCTACATATTCTTCAAGCCCGCTGCCCTCTGAAACCACCCCTCTTCCTTGTTCATCCCCTTCTTCTATCCAACTAGAACTATGTCGGACAGCCCCTTGAGCCTTCCCATCAACGACTTGTCCTCCGACGAGGTCGAGGTCGAGCGAATGTCAACCTCATCAGACGACACCTCCAGCGACACCATCTCTTTTGATGGGAGTCCTCCCTAGAGCTGTGATGAGGAGGGCTTCGAGGACGAGAACGATGATGATGACAATGAGGAGGAGGAGGATGATGATGATGAGGAGGAGGAGGAGGAGGACGACGACGACGACAATGATGACGATGACGACGAGCCTCCTCCCAAGCGACCGAGGTGCACATGATCCTCGCTCTGATAGAGAGGATCTAGTTTAGATTGAATAGGTTTAATACTTTAGGCCTATTATGTTTCTGGATGAGTACAATCGTATACTCGTTCCAAATGTATCTTTCTTTTGTAATGATGAAGAAAATTTGTAGTCCGATGAATGTATCATTTGTAATGAAGTAATGAAGCTACTGTCTCGTATTTGACAAAAACAACTATCATGTACGGTTGACAGTGGTTTCCATGTGATTGTACTTAGTTGTTCAACCACTGAGAATCGCCGTATTATTCGGATGTGTTAGTGTGGCCATGGTTAGATTAATACGGACACTGTGTAACTTATCCCGTGCCATCCGATGTTGCTGCCGATCAAATCTGGACTGTGCGTTTCACAAAAAACCTAGAATCACTTGGCCCATTCCTCAACTCCCCTCGGCCCCTGTCGGCACCTTGGTGGTGGTTCGGCCAACTAAAAAACCCCAATACGAAGTGCTTAGTTCTCCCCACCCATTGCTTCATTTCATTCTAACCCAAAGTAATAGTGGAGGTTTCTTCACCTGTACTACGCCGGTTGCCCTGCCTCATGCACCTTGCCTTGTTGTCCTAGACAATGCCCCATGAAGGTTAGATGGATTCGGTCACCCTCCCTGTTTGCATTTGGTTCCAATTGGTTTTGCGTTGCTTATCAGATTTGTTCATATTAGGAATTTCTTCATTGCAACAGATGTCTTACTTCGGAAGAAGCCATTACCATGCTAGCAGCCTTGCCTTTTGGTAGCAAGGGGTGGCACCAGGAGCCCAGCAGTTGTTGTTTGCTACTTGGGGATGATGTATTCACCAGGAGCAAGGGTTGATTGTTGAAGCTGCTGTTCGTCACCTTCTCAGACCACAAAATTTCACAAGAATCATTGAAGATTCTGTTTGTGAGAGATTTTTGTGCTTTGCAGGACTGCACGGGAAGCGTCCATGCTTTATAGATATAATGTGGATGTGAACGGAGATGCTGTCATCTTCTGTACGGTTCACTACCTCTGGGTTTCGGACCACATCAACCTATTGAGTACCTTAGCAACTGTCGATGCCTCCCACATTGATTCTTAGAATTTGGGAAACTTTTATATTAATGAAGTTTATATGTACTACCACTATATACTGAAGCCTCCCGATTAGTATGTATGAGTACTGCATAATCGTTGAACTATTATTTTGGTTGAACTATTAATTGAACGTGTTGGTCTTGATTGTGGTCCACGTGTACACCTCTATGTAAGCACAGAAGATCCAAAACAGACCTTCTTCTAAAGGCGGATAGTACCCTGAACTGCTGGTGACACAGCATTTCATCTTGGCGGGAATGCGAGGGTTTTCCAGGATGTTTTGGCACCTTGGTGGGAGGCAAAAGTGAAGACAAAAGACCCAGGCTGACCTCATGACTTGGAGTGTGCGACACATTGAACCCTGACTGCTCGATGGCTGGATCTAGCTCCAACTCCTCGTAGTGGTCAGCACCATCCCCGGGCGCCGTTGCGAGAAGAACACCAGCTTCCAGCGGAGGAGGCCGCCCATCCCGTATCATGACCACCCCTATGCATATCGGCCACCAATTTTGTGTCGCTGCAGCTTGAAGACGCCTCGGTAGATTTTGTGGAGTGATGGAAACCCAGGACATCGGTACCACAGATGCTGCAGGGCAAATGTAACTCGATTACTTTCTTGTTCATTCAGTTTTCACAATGCAAATGCTGAAATCGCACTGTACTTATGGTAATTTGGTTTTTTGGTAGTCCGACTTAGATTGCGGGTTCTATGAGTGGTACGTTCCCCTATATGGAAAATTTCTAAAGACTTTGCTTTTCGATTTACATAACAAGATTTGGGAGCTGAAGGTAGAGGCCAATGTTAGAACAAATGAAGAAGACCTGCAAGAGGTGGAACATATGTCACAGATTGTAGAAATGGTGAGGGTTCCAACGAAGATGAAGGAAGATTTCATACCTTTGAGAAAGAAATGTGCTTGCTGTTCTTCTTCCACCTATTTTGTACATACCTTAGTTCTTGGCATGTTCATTGGCAAGTTGCTTAGTTCACTGTACCGCAGTAGATTCAAGTATCAATTGATGTGTCGGACTGAAATCTGTCACTTTTGTACAACTATTTTTGAACTAAATGCAAGGTGATTAACTAGGTTTTCAATTTATTGAACTATAAATGCAAGTAGATCCAAGTATCAATTGATGTTTTGGAGGCATCCTACTTCCCTAGACACTGGGCCCTGGTACAGGGGCAACCAATTTATTGAACTATATATACACTCCTACGGTCCTACCACACCTCCCTTCCCTCCATTCCGCACTCTGCTCCCTTGCTCTGCTTCACCTTGCTAGCGGCAGACGGAAGGCAGCCTCTCTCGTGCTCTCTGCTCCATCACCTCCAACCTTGCCGACGCACAAATCTTCAGCGCACGGTCGCCACTTCTCTGCTCCATCTGGATCTATGGTAACTTCACTCGATTCCATCTTCCTTTATAGCAAATTAGACCTTTATCAATCTGGACCCAAACCTAGCTACAGTCTTTTTCTTCGATCTGAAGATGAAAATGCATCTTCTCATTTTGGAGTTTCTGGCCTTTTATCTCCGTGGAGTACAGCTTGTGAGCCTTGTTGTCCTCAGTATTGGTTCACCGAATCAGTGCTTTGTGGACAAAGACGATGAGCTAGATGAAAGTGTACTAATGGATGTGGACAGGGTTGTAGTGGTGAAGGCTCGGGATGACATGGAGATTGGCAACGATCCTATGGAGGTTGACTAGGATCTGCAGGATCTAATGGAGATTCACAATGATCCCATGGAGGTCGACTAGGATTTGCATGGAGAATGATTAAGTATGAAACTAATGACGTACATATCAAGGCCTTTTCGCTTTTGCCTAGTGTCAGCCTAATTATTATGTTTACAACAAATTGGTATATGCATTTTAGCGTTCTGCATGCTTGTTAGCTTGGTAGTGTCGGCCTACCTATTCGGTATGACTGTATGGAACTCAAGTTGGATTCCTCCGAGTACTAGCATTGTTTCAATGTACATGGCATGCTAAACGTTAAATCAGTGTGCCTTATTGTTCAACATTGAACTCAAGTTGGATTCCTTTCAATCTGAGTAGTGGCATTGTGCTTTTCTTAGTTTTCTAAGTGTGTAGTTTGGCTTTCTTTCAATGTACATGCTAAACATTAAATCTATGTGCCTTATTGTTCAACACCATATCATACAGTGGTCTCCTGGTGGTAATAGGACCCAGCCGCTGGTGATGGTACCATGCATTCACCGCCACTTAGTTGCAAAATTTCCAATCCCGCGTTTGAGCCCTCCCACGCGGAATTAGAAAGTTCTGATGAAATTTCTATTCCCGTGGCTCATAAGAGTTACGCAGCAAGCCCGCAACCTCCCCACCTCCCCCCACACACATACCTTTTCTCGTCCTCATTGCTGCTGTTCCTCAGCGCCGCTCTTGGTCACCACTGCTCAGTGGCGACACAGGCCGTACTCACCTCTGTGCAAGCTGCCACTCACCGGCGGGACAGCTCTTGCTCCGCGCTAGTGCACATCACTAGCTTGCCCGCACAGATCCACCGGCTACCGAGCTGCTGCAGTCACTGGCGTTGCCACTCGTGCTCACTGCCGCCAAATCCAAAGGCAAGTGTAATAATGCCTTACTTCCATCACCGTCCGTTCTCCTTAAAACTCATCTCCTTGCTAATGTTTATTGATGCAATTCCACGGTAGGGCAGCCTCATCTCTTCGGCGGGTGGTGTCCTGGCTCTTCCAGATGAAGGAGGCCCCCAACAAGAGGAACGCAGTGGGTAGCCTCACAGATGCATGTCGACATCCTCCGCCGCCTCCCCGCCCAGTCCTTATGCTGCTGCAAGTGTGTCTGTCACTCCTGGAAGCGTGTCATCTCTGACTCCTACCACCGTAAGGAGCTTTCCCAGACTGCCACCGGCTTCTTCTATGGTAGCTGGTGGAATAGCAATCGCCACTTCACTAGCATCACCGGTGAACAGTCCTCCTTGTCCGTCTTGCCCTTGCCCCTTGACAAAGTCCTAGTCTCAGATTGCTGCAGCAGCCTCATCCTTTGCTGGTGTGTTCAGCCTAATGGATTATGTTGCTATGTTGTCTGCAATCCAGCGACGAAGAAATGGCTTGTACTGCCGCGTAGCATCCATTCTGTTGGTCAGGCTCGCTTGGGTTTCGATTCAACAATGTCCTCACACTTCCATGTGATTGAATTTGTGGAGGTTGCGGGCTTGCTGCGTAACTCTTATGAGCCACGGGAATAGAAATTTCATCAGAACTTTCTAATTCCGCGTGGGAGGGCTCAAACGCGGGATTGGAAATTTTGCAACTAAGTGGCGGTGAATGCATGGTACCATCACCAGCGGCTGGGTCCTATTACCACCAGGAGACCACTGTATGATATGGTGTTGAACAATAAGGCACATAGATTTAATGTTTAGCATGTACATTGAAAGAAAGCCAAACTACACACTTAGAAAACTAAGAAAAGCACAATGCCACTACTCAGATTGAAAGGAATCCAACTTGAGTTCAATGTTGAACAATAAGGCACACTGATTTAACGTTTAGCATGCCATGTACATTGAAACAATGCTAGTACTCGGAGGAATCCAACTTGAGTTCCATACAGTCATACCGAATAGGTAGGCCGACACTACCAAGCTAACAAGCATGCAGAACGCTAAAATGCATATACCAATTTGTTGTAAACATAATAATTAGGCTGACACTAGGCAAAAGCGAAAAGGCCTTGATATGTACGTCATTAGTTTCATACTTAATCATTCTCCATGCAAATCCTAGTCGACCTCCATGGGATCATTGTGAATCTCCATTAGATCCTGCAGATCCTAGTCAACCTCCATAGGATCGTTGCCAATCTCCATGTCATCCCGAGCCTTCACCACTACAACCCTGTCCACATCCATTAGTACACTTTCATCTAGCTCATCGTCTTTGTCCACAAAGCACTGATTCGGTGAACCAATACTGAGGACAACAAGGCTCACAAGCTGTACTCCACGGAGATAAAAGGCCAGAAACTCCAAAATGAGAAGATGCATTTTCATCTTCAGATCGAAGAAAAAGACTGTAGCTAGGTTTGGGTCCAGATTGATAAAGGTCTAATTTGCTATAAAGGAAGATGGAATCGAGTGAAGTTACCATAGATCCAGATGGAGGTCGACTAGGATTTGCATGGAGAATGATTAAGTATGAAACTAATGACGTACATATCAAGGCCTTTTCGCTTTTGCCTAGTGTCAGCCTAATTATTATGTTTACAACAAATTGGTATATGCATTTTAGCGTTCTGCATGCTTGTTAGCTTGGTAGTGTCGGCCTACCTATTCGGTATGACTGTATGGAACTCAAGTTGGATTCCTCCGAGTACTAGCATTGTTTCAATGTACATGGCATGCTAAACGTTAAATCAGTGTGCCTTATTGTTCAACATTGAACTCAAGTTGGATTCCTTTCAATCTGAGTAGTGGCATTGTGCTTTTCTTAGTTTTCTAAGTGTGTAGTTTGGCTTTCTTTCAATGTACATGCTAAACATTAAATCTATGTGCCTTATTGTTCAACACCATATCATACAGTGGTCTCCTGGTGGTAATAGGACCCAGCCGCTGGTGATGGTACCATGCATTCACCGCCACTTAGTTGCAAAATTTCCAATCCCGCGTTTGAGCCCTCCCACGCGGAATTAGAAAGTTCTGATGAAATTTCTATTCCCGTGGCTCATAAGAGTTACGCAGCAAGCCCGCAACCTCCACAAATTCAATCACATGGAAGTGTGAGGACATTGTTGAATCGAAACCCAAGCGAGCCTGACCAACAGAATGGATGCTACGCGGCAGTACAAGCCATTTCTTCGTCGCTGGATTGCAGACAACATAGCAACATAATCCATTAGGCTGAACACACCAGCAAAGGATGAGGCTGCTGCAGCAATCTGAGACTAGGACTTTGTCAAGGGGCAAGGGCAAGACGGACAAGGAGGACTGTTCACCGGTGATGCTAGTGAAGTGGCGATTGCTATTCCACCAGCTACCATAGAAGAAGCCGGTGGCAGTCTGGGAAAGCTCCTTACGGTGGTAGGAGTCAGAGATGACACGCTTCCAGGAGTGACAGACACACTTGCAGCAGCATAAGGACTGGGCGGGGAGGCGGCGGAGGATGTCGACATGCATCTGTGAGGCTACCCACTGCGTTCCTCTTGTTGGGGGCCTCCTTCATCTGGAAGAGCCAGGACACCACCCGCCGAAGAGATGAGGCTGCCCTACCGTGGAATTGCATCAATAAACATTAGCAAGGAGATGAGTTTTAAGGAGAACGGACGGTGATGGAAGTAAGGCATTATTACACTTGCCTTTGGATTTGGCGGCAGTGAGCACGAGTGGCAACGCCAGTGACTGCAGCAGCTCGGTAGCCGGTGGATCTGTGCGGGCAAGCTAGTGATGTGCACTAGCGCGGAGCAAGAGCTGTCCCGCCGGTGAGTGGCAGCTTGCACAGAGGTGAGTACGGCCTGTGTCGCCACTGAGCAGTGGTGACCAAGAGCGGCGCTGAGGAACAGCAGCAATGAGGACGAGAAAAGGTATGTGTGTGGGGGGAGGTGGGGAGGTTGCGGGCTTGCTGCGTAACTCTTATGAGCCACGGGAATAGAAATTTCATCAGAACTTTCTAATTCCGCGTGGGAGGGCTCAAACGCGGGATTGGAAATTTTGCAACTAAGTGGCGGTGAATGCATGGTACCATCACCAGCGGCTGGGTCCTATTACCACCAGGAGACCACTGTATGATATGGTGTTGAACAATAAGGCACATAGATTTAATGTTTAGCATGTACATTGAAAGAAAGCCAAACTACACACTTAGAAAACTAAGAAAAGCACAATGCCACTACTCAGATTGAAAGGAATCCAACTTGAGTTCAATGTTGAACAATAAGGCACACTGATTTAACGTTTAGCATGCCATGTACATTGAAACAATGCTAGTACTCGGAGGAATCCAACTTGAGTTCCATACAGTGGTCTCCTGGTGGTAATAGGACCCAGCCGCTGGTGATGGTACCATGCATTCACCGCCACTTAGTTGCAAAATTTCCAATCCCGCGTTTGAGCCCTCCCACGCGGAATTAGAAAGTTCTGATGAAATTTCTATTCCCGTGGCTCATAAGAGTTACGCAGCAAGCCCGCAACCTCCCCACCTCCCCCCACACACATACCTTTTCTCGTCCTCATTGCTGCTGTTCCTCAGCGCC
Organism: Tripidium arundinaceum; assembly: GCA_030439765.1. Classification (NCBI taxonomy): domain Eukaryota; kingdom Viridiplantae; phylum Streptophyta; class Magnoliopsida; order Poales; family Poaceae; genus Tripidium; species Tripidium arundinaceum. The sequence continues at coordinate 3,989 of JAHUYU010002242.1, read as the reverse complement.
GCTCTTGGTCACCACTGCTCAGTGGCGACACAGGCCGTACTCACCTCTGTGCAAGCTGCCACTCACCGGCGGGACAGCTCTTGCTCCGCGCTAGTGCACATCACTAGCTTGCCCGCACAGATCCACCGGCTACCGAGCTGCTGCAGTCACTGGCGTTGCCACTCGTGCTCACTGCCGCCAAATCCAAAGGCAAGTGTAATAATGCCTTACTTCCATCACCGTCCGTTCTCCTTAAAACTCATCTCCTTGCTAATGTTTATTGATGCAATTCCACGGTAGGGCAGCCTCATCTCTTCGGCGGGTGGTGTCCTGGCTCTTCCAGATGAAGGAGGCCCCCAACAAGAGGAACGCAGTGGGTAGCCTCACAGATGCATGTCGACATCCTCCGCCGCCTCCCCGCCCAGTCCTTATGCTGCTGCAAGTGTGTCTGTCACTCCTGGAAGCGTGTCATCTCTGACTCCTACCACCGTAAGGAGCTTTCCCAGACTGCCACCGGCTTCTTCTATGGTAGCTGGTGGAATAGCAATCGCCACTTCACTAGCATCACCGGTGAACAGTCCTCCTTGTCCGTCTTGCCCTTGCCCCTTGACAAAGTCCTAGTCTCAGATTAGCTGCAGCAGCCTCATCCTTTGCTGGTGTGTTCAGCCTAATGGATTATGTTGCTATGTTGTCTGCAATCCAGCGACGAAGAAATGGCTTGTACTGCCGCGTAGCATCCATTCTGTTGGTCAGGCTCGCTTGGGTTTCGATTCAACAATGTCCTCACACTTCCATGTGATTGAATTTGTGGAGGTTGCGGGCTTGCTGCGTAACTCTTATGAGCCACGGGAATAGAAATTTCATCAGAACTTTCTAATTCCGCGTGGGAGGGCTCAAACGCGGGATTGGAAATTTTGCAACTAAGTGGCGGTGAATGCATGGTACCATCACCAGCGGCTGGGTCCTATTACCACCAGGAGACCACTGTATGATATGGTGTTGAACAATAAGGCACATAGATTTAATGTTTAGCATGTACATTGAAAGAAAGCCAAACTACACACTTAGAAAACTAAGAAAAGCACAATGCCACTACTCAGATTGAAAGGAATCCAACTTGAGTTCAATGTTGAACAATAAGGCACACTGATTTAACGTTTAGCATGCCATGTACATTGAAACAATGCTAGTACTCGGAGGAATCCAACTTGAGTTCCATACAGTCATACCGAATAGGTAGGCCGACACTACCAAGCTAACAAGCATGCAGAACGCTAAAATGCATATACCAATTTGTTGTAAACATAATAATTAGGCTGACACTAGGCAAAAGCGAAAAGGCCTTGATATGTACGTCATTAGTTTCATACTTAATCATTCTCCATGCAAATCCTAGTCGACCTCCATCTGGATCTATGGTAACTTCACTCGATTCCATCTTCCTTTATAGCAAATTAGACCTTTATCAATCTGGACCCAAACCTAGCTACAGTCTTTTTCTTCGATCTGAAGATGAAAATGCATCTTCTCATTTTGGAGTTTCTGGCCTTTTATCTCCGTGGAGTACAGCTTGTGAGCCTTGTTGTCCTCAGTATTGGTTCACCGAATCAGTGCTTTGTGGACAAAGACGATGAGCTAGATGAAAGTGTACTAATGGATGTGGACAGGGTTGTAGTGGTGAAGGCTCGGGATGACATGGAGATTGGCAACGATCCTATGGAGGTTGACTAGGATCTGCAGGATCTAATGGAGATTCACAATGATCCCATGGAGGTCGACTAGGATTTGCATGGAGAATGATTAAGTATGAAACTAATGACGTACATATCAAGGCCTTTTCGCTTTTGCCTAGTGTCAGCCTAATTATTATGTTTACAACAAATTGGTATATGCATTTTAGCGTTCTGCATGCTTGTTAGCTTGGTAGTGTCGGCCTACCTATTCGGTATGACTGTATGGAACTCAAGTTGGATTCCTCCGAGTACTAGCATTGTTTCAATGTACATGGCATGCTAAACGTTAAATCAGTGTGCCTTATTGTTCAACATTGAACTCAAGTTGGATTCCTTTCAATCTGAGTAGTGGCATTGTGCTTTTCTTAGTTTTCTAAGTGTGTAGTTTGGCTTTCTTTCAATGTACATGCTAAACATTAAATCTATGTGCCTTATTGTTCAACACCATATCATACAGTGGTCTCCTGGTGGTAATAGGACCCAGCCGCTGGTGATGGTACCATGCATTCACCGCCACTTAGTTGCAAAATTTCCAATCCCGCGTTTGAGCCCTCCCACGCGGAATTAGAAAGTTCTGATGAAATTTCTATTCCCGTGGCTCATAAGAGTTACGCAGCAAGCCCGCAACCTCCACAAATTCAATCACATGGAAGTGTGAGGACATTGTTGAATCGAAACCCAAGCGAGCCTGACCAACAGAATGGATGCTACGCGGCAGTACAAGCCATTTCTTCGTCGCTGGATTGCAGACAACATAGCAACATAATCCATTAGGCTGAACACACCAGCAAAGGATGAGGCTGCTGCAGCAATCTGAGACTAGGACTTTGTCAAGGGGCAAGGGCAAGACGGACAAGGAGGACTGTTCACCGGTGATGCTAGTGAAGTGGCGATTGCTATTCCACCAGCTACCATAGAAGAAGCCGGTGGCAGTCTGGGAAAGCTCCTTACGGTGGTAGGAGTCAGAGATGACACGCTTCCAGGAGTGACAGACACACTTGCAGCAGCATAAGGACTGGGCGGGGAGGCGGCGGAGGATGTCGACATGCATCTGTGAGGCTACCCACTGCGTTCCTCTTGTTGGGGGCCTCCTTCATCTGGAAGAGCCAGGACACCACCCGCCGAAGAGATGAGGCTGCCCTACCGTGGAATTGCATCAATAAACATTAGCAAGGAGATGAGTTTTAAGGAGAACGGACGGTGATGGAAGTAAGGCATTATTACACTTGCCTTTGGATTTGGCGGCAGTGAGCACGAGTGGCAACGCCAGTGACTGCAGCAGCTCGGTAGCCGGTGGATCTGTGCGGGCAAGCTAGTGATGTGCACTAGCGCGGAGCAAGAGCTGTCCCGCCGGTGAGTGGCAGCTTGCACAGAGGTGAGTACGGCCTGTGTCGCCACTGAGCAGTGGTGACCAAGAGCGGCGCTGAGGAACAGCAGCAATGAGGACGAGAAAAGGTATGTGTGTGGGGGGAGGTGGGGAGGTTGCGGGCTTGCTGCGTAACTCTTATGAGCCACGGGAATAGAAATTTCATCAGAACTTTCTAATTCCGCGTGGGAGGGCTCAAACGCGGGATTGGAAATTTTGCAACTAAGTGGCGGTGAATGCATGGTACCATCACCAGCGGCTGGGTCCTATTACCACCAGGAGACCACTGTATGATATGGTGTTGAACAATAAGGCACATAGATTTAATGTTTAGCATGTACATTGAAAGAAAGCCAAACTACACACTTAGAAAACTAAGAAAAGCACAATGCCACTACTCAGATTGAAAGGAATCCAACTTGAGTTCAATGTTGAACAATAAGGCACACTGATTTAACGTTTAGCATGCCATGTACATTGAAACAATGCTAGTACTCGGAGGAATCCAACTTGAGTTCCATACAGTCATACCGAATAGGTAGGCCGACACTACCAAGCTAACAAGCATGCAGAACGCTAAAATGCATATACCAATTTGTTGTAAACATAATAATTAGGCTGACACTAGGCAAAAGCGAAAAGGCCTTGATATGTACGTCATTAGTTTCATACTTAATCATTCTCCATGCAAATCCTAGTCGACCTCCATGGGATCATTGTGAATCTCCATTAGATCCTGCAGATCCTAGTCAACCTCCATAGGATCGTTGCCAATCTCCATGTCATCCCGAGCCTTCACCACTACAACCCTGTCCACATCCATTAGTACACTTTCATCTAGCTCATCGTCTTTGTCCACAAAGCACTGATTCGGTGAACCAATACTGAGGACAACAAGGCTCACAAGCTTA
>JAHUYU010000930.1:0-17458 GCA_030439765.1 Tripidium arundinaceum | reverse complement strand
AGATAAAAGTTTGGGTACTTGTTTCTTTACCAAATAACTGTAATCATGTACAATGCAAATGGATTTTTAAATAGAAATTTAATGCAACAGGACATGTCTAAAAATATAAGGCTAGGCTTGGTGGTACATGCTTTGGACAAAGGGAGTACGTTGACTTTGTGGAAACTTTTTCTTCTATTGCAAAGTTTACTTCCATTCGTATTATTAGTGCTTTACTAGCCAATTATGAACTTTAACAACCAAATGGATGTCAAAATTGCTTTTGTTAATGGACATATGTAGAAGGAAATATTTATGTTATTGTTGGGGGGACGCCCTCGGCGCGCCACCCAACCTACGCTCTAGCCAGGGAAGGGCCCCCATCACCCTCTCCCTTGACCGAATGGTGTTGTACCTTCATTGCAAGGAACCCTCGTTCTCCTATCTAACCCTCGCCTAGGCCTCGTCCACCGGTATCACCCTAGCGAGTGCGGGCTTCAAGAAGCCTCAGTCGGCTCCACCGTGCAAGGCTTCGCCGATGCTCCTTGGCAAGTGGCGCCTCGACTCTTTGTATCTTGCAGGTTCAGGAGCGATCCGCGGAGCCGGACGGCTAGGAGGAAACCCTCGCGGCTGCCACAAGAGCGTCATTTCTAACGGACGGAGGAAGGTGGTCCCCCCAAGCGAAGACCCGAACGGCGTTAAGTATCTAATTTCCAAAGGTATCTATTTCTTGTTTCCTCCATCAAAGATTCATCGCCATCTAAGGCAAACACTATATCTATGATCCATCTCATCAGGTTGATCGCTTACATTAGAAATAAAATAAAAAATGGGAAAATCATAAATGGACATGACTTCATGAATGTCGGGATATTCAAACAACTAAGCCAAACATAAACATGCTCAAGAATGGGTAATTCAAAGGCACTAACAGGTAGAACCATTGACTTCAAATGTTTCACGTAGCATAAGCATTTTAGCTATACAATGTAACATATACTCCCTTTGATTCTGCAATGCTTGTCCATAGCGCATCATGCACACTAACCATGGGGGGTAATATTTCTAAGAAAAAAAATCAAAGTGAAATAACAATATATATCCCTAATAAATAATGTGATACAACTATTTCTCTAATTTCAAGGCATTTAAAAGTGGGGAATGGAGTTTGAGTTTCCTTTCTACATTATGATATTGTTTTTATTATTAGTGGATATTCTTGACAGTGACAACATCGCATCAATCACCAGGTTAGGGGAAACAATAAGAAAAATGAATGACAGGATAAAGAAAAACACGGGGAAATTAAGAACAAATATGGGCTGCTTCCTCCAGCGCTAGGGCCGGTAACTTGGGCTTAAATCGCACAGCCCAGCACAAGCTCAGCGTATGGCCTTGGAAGGCCCAATAGCGAAGGTGGTTCATGGGCAATTGAGTTGGTTGACGAAAAACAGGAACCCCGTTTTTCTCCTAAATACGGGATCTTTCCTGTAGAGAACAGGGCCCAACGCGAAAGGGCTTTGGTCCAGTGGCAGGGGCAGGGCTATCTAGACTCATGTGTCAAACTTTTTTTAAAAAAAAAATCCGAAAAGCAGGGTACACGCACGCGTGCGCGTTCGGCGGTATTGCGCATTTCCCACACACCGGAGGTTAGAGAGCCTCACAATCTCTTCTTTACGTGTGGTGTAAGTGTGGAGTGTGTGAGTTGTGTGCATCCAAGCTGTAAGAAAAAATGTGCGTGCGTGTGGTGTGAGTGTGGAGTGTGTGAGTTGCGTGCGTCTAAGTTGTTTGAATATCCCGACATTCATGAAGTCATGTCCATTTATGATTTTCCCATTTTTTATTTTATTTCTAATGTAAGCGATCAACCTGATGAGATGGATCATAGATATAGTGTTTGCCTTAGATGGCGATGAATCTTTGATGGAGGAAACAAGAAATAGATACCTTTGGAAATTAGATACTTAACGCCGTTCGGGTCTTCGCTTGGGGGGACCACCTTCCTCCGTCCGTTAGAAATGACGCTCTTGTGGCAGCCGCGAGGGTTTCCTCCTAGCCGTCCGGCTCCGCGGATCGCTCCTGAACCTGCAAGATACAAAGAGTCGAGGCGCCACTTGCCAAGGAGCATCGGCGAAGCCTTGCACGGTGGAGCCGACTGAGGCTTCTTGAAGCCCGCACTCGCTAGGGTGATACCGGTGGACGAGGCCTAGGCGAGGGTTAGATAGGAGAACGAGGGTTCCTTGCAATGAAGGTACAACACCATTCGGTCAAGGGAGAGGGTGATGGGGGCCCTTCCCTGGCTAGAGCGTAGGTTGGGTGGCGCGCCGAGGGCGTCCCCCCAACAATAACATAAATATTTCCTTCTACATATGTCCATTAACAAAAGCAATTTTGACATCCATTTGGTTGTTAAAGTTCATAATTGGCTAGTAAAGCACTAATAATACGAATGGAAGTAAACTTTGCAATAGAAGAAAAAGTTTCCACAAAGTCAACGTACTCCCTTTGTCCAAAGCATGTACCACCAAGCCTAGCCTTATATTTTTAGACATGTCCTGTTGCATTAAATTTCTATTTAAAAATCCATTTGCATTGTACATGATTACAGTTATTTGGTAAAGAAACAAGTACCCAAACTTTTATCTTCATCAGTGAATTCTACTCTTCATGAATTGCTTCCACCCATAGTTTTGATCAAGGAAAACTAATGACTTCTTTATATGTCTTTGGATCTTCCTCTAAATCTGACAATCTGGAGTGCACTTTCCAATACAGTATATAATAGCACCTCTTCTCGACCCGCATGTCCACCTCATTCTGATCCACCGCTGGCTCCATGCCCACCATCCCCACCTCGCTTACTCTGCCTTCACATGAATCATAGCCCTTCTGCCTCCACTCTGCATATGGAGAGCCGATTCCCCTTCGCTGTTGTAGTGGCCATCAATGAGGACGTGAGATCCATTGAGGAGGCAGGATATAGCAGCCACAACAAGATTTCCCAATAAGGGCATTGGTTCCGGTGGCCATGATTGGATCCATCGAGAAGGGTGTGGAATCCAATGGCCACTAGTGGATCTGGATGTCGTAGTATCTGGCGACATTGGTGAACCGTCAGCCTTCTACGCATCATCTAGGTAGGTTAGTGCTATCTCTCCCCTTCTGCTTCTATCTCTTGATACCACGAGGACCTTCAACACCAGTGATGACGCAGGAGGGCAAGGCACATGCATACCCAATGGATCCCCTTTCAAGTTCGCACTTTTCCACAACCGCCCCTTATTTTCTCTCTCCTTAATCACAAGGGCAAGCGAGTCGACGGCGGTAGGCAGGGCAGTAGACTTGGGAGCTGCAAGCTTGGCAATGGCGTTTTCGGGAGCGGTGGCAGTCTCAACATTTGGTAGGCTCATTAGTGGCGGCTTGGGAGTGGACTCGACGACAGGCTCAGTAGTGGCGGATCGGGAGTGGGCTCAGCGGTAGGTCAAGAATGGGCTTAGGAACTGGGTTCCTTTTACTCTAGCCAATCTCTAACTTCCATGATCAATAGAGGTCCAGAAACTGCCACCTCTATTAATAGTTTTTGTACTAGTGATCTGGAGGTGCTAACAAATGTACCTTTCTCTCAACTGGATCTCACTAACACCCATGTACTTTGCTGTTAATTTTAATGAATGCCCTTATAGACATAAACTTAAGCTTTCTTATATATGGAAAAAATTCAGAATTTTAGTGGCTTAACTTATATTGCAAAAAAACACAGCAGCATATGAGCATAGACCATAGATACAGTATACACTGAATTTAGTCTAATGTGTAATCATAGATACAGTAAACAGATTATATGCTTATTTTAGTTCCCACAACAGCTGCATAAAAATAGAAATGTTTTGATTCAGAAAGAGGATTGCTAGTGCATTGCACTTTCAATTTTCCTATGTGTTATCATCAAACAATATCAATGGTTTAAATATTGGGATCTAACACATAGTTAGTTATCAGAATGCTAATTTATTTCAGATAGTGACTCACTAAGGTTGCTCCCATATATGAGCCATATATTCAGCTTCTTTAATTCAAAAAAAACTTGTAGCTCTTTTGTTCAGAAACATGCATTAAGCATCTTCTCTTTAGATTGAACCAGCTACTCTGAGTTCAGAAGCTTGCAAACAAGCTTCTTTTTATCCATATGCTGCAACTTCATGCAGGGAGTCAAAAATCAAAATGCCAAAAAAAAACCTTTGCAGTCTATAGGTTCAAGCACATTCCTAGCCACTGTACTTCCATAATAAAGGTCACCAACAGTAGAGACCACACATAATTATGTCTTTAGGTGGCTCTATTTTGGTGATAGCTCACATGCATCTCTATTTACATATCAGACTCCAGATCGAATTGTCTTTATAGTTGAATATGTTCGAGTACTATTAGATAGCGTGGACCTTGTGTAGTGTACCAATTGCATTAGACAACATCAATATTTGTAATCTTAAGTATCCTCCGTTTGATCTCGCTGCAGGCGTCATAGTGCAATTTTATCTTCAGAACGGTAACCATTTTCTGGGCAATCGATCATGGCACACCAAAAATAATAAGGTAAAAGGCAAAGGTGAAACAAACAAGCTGAATTTGGAGAAGGTTTAACAAATTAATTAAGTAGCAATGCATGTATTTGTAGTTCACGAGAGATAATAAGTACCATGTCGACTTCTGATAACTCATTCGCTAATATATCATTACAACGTTACCGTGATGGTTCCTATTTGTTCCTGCTGGTCTTAATGGCCAACAAACAAGGAGTTCGGCGAACGCTGCTCGTGATGGACACAATTAGCTGTATGGACACATCACACATCTCACATGAAAATAGAAGAGGCCTCACCTATTCCAAATTTCATTAAAGCCTCCGCCTTATTGCTATTTAAGGAAAAGTATCCATTGTGATCTTAGAACCGATCGAGTATCTGTTACAAGAAAAACCACGCAGATTAATTATGAATTCACTGCTACATATACTGCTAGATCATACGGCCCAGTACTGCCTGTTGAAATGGAAACGGCAGCGAAGCCATAACACTACCGATTCCAGGCCTTTCCTTAGCTAAAAAATAATTGAGAAGGTGAAAAATATGCAATCCTAAATGTTTGTACTGCAGTTGGTATCTACTGTACTTAAATAGGAGACCCTCACTAGCCTATTTCTCTGTAATTTCGTGAAGCCACATCATCCCGTATGTCTCATCAAGTCACCATCACTAATGTACCTACATACGAGACCCCCACTAGTCTATTTTCCTGCAATTTCATGAAGCCTCACCATCCCGTAGGCCCCACCAAGTCACTAAGTTCGGTCACTCAATTGCTACTACTAAAGGTCGTCACGAAACGAAGAGACAACGAAAAACTCCCACCAAATAAACTTTACACATTGCATCACATCCTTTAGGTCATGATCGATTTCTTCTATTCGTGGTCAACATCCGTACGTTGTAGCTTCACACTGTAGTTGCAGGATCAACCTTTTTTTAGGGATTTTAGGGGAAAAAAATGGAGAAGTATAGGAGGCTACTGACACCAGGCGGGATGCATGTAGTCATGTCGCTACCTATCTATGGTTTGTCCCCTCTACCGCTCTGCCGAGTTGGTCAGTTGGACCGTGGATGCTCGGTGGCACGGACGTGCAGTGGCTCCACCATCAACACCAGCGTCGCACCATGCTGTGCAGTGTGGGCTATAATAACTTTTCTGTGCATGTAACTACATCAAGCATTTTTCTTTTTTCTTTTGACAACGGAAGACCTGCATGCAATCGATAGGAGGATTTAATATTTTGATGGAACAGTAAAAATAAGAGTATGGGAATTAATCTTGGATTCGACTTGGTATCCTGGAATATATATGTATAATTGATCCAAACAATGAATGGAAAATGAACATGATGTATCATACCCCTGCAGACTTGAATGCCTGCGCTGGGACTGGGCAGCTGGGCGTAAGGAACACGGGCCTGTTGCCGACAGGAAGATGAGAGAGAGATCCACATCTGCTCGGGCGCTCGGTCACCCGCTGGAGCTAGAGCAGGTTTGTGGCAGTGAGCAGCCAGCCCAGGTGTAGCAGCCGCTACATGTACACGTGCACGAAACACGCCGCAAGGCCATGGCCGTGACCCCGATGAACCGGCCGACGCAGCACGGAGGAGGGAAGGTGGTAGTTGTTGCAGATGAAGATGCATCACACTTCGATGCCATGTTTCCATCTGCTGAACAAAGGGACGATATAAATACTTTCAGTGACCCTCGGTTCCTTGGCAATTCAAGATATGCATCAATTGCCGTGAGCTAAAATTTATTTGGTGGGAGTTTTTCGTTGTCTCTTCGTTTCGTGACGACCTTTAGTAGTAGCAATTGAGTGACCGAACTTAGTGACTTGGTGGGGCCTACGGGATGGTGAGGCTTCATGAAATTGCAGGAAAATAGACTAGTGGGGGTCTCGTATGTAGGTACATTAGTGATGGTGACTTGATGAGACATACGGGATGATGTGGCTTCACGAAATTACAGAGAAATAGGCTAGTGAGGGTCTCCTATTTAAGTACAGTAGATACCAACTGCAGTACAAACATTTAGGATTGCATATTTTTCACCTTCTCAATTATTTTTTAGCTAAGGAAAGGCCTGGAATCGGTAGTGTTATGGCTTCGCTGCCGTTTCCATTTCAACAGGCAGTACTGGGCCGTATGATCTAGCAGTATATGTAGCAGTGAATTCATAATTAATCTGCGTGGTTTTTCTTGTAACAGATACTCGATCGGTTCTAAGATCACAATGGATACTTTTCCTTAAATAGCAATAAGGCGGAGGCTTTAATGAAATTTGGAATAGGTGAGGCCTCTTCTATTTTCATGTGAGATGTGTGATGTGTCCATACAGCTAATTGTGTCCATCACGAGCAGCGTTCGCCGAACTCCTTGTTTGTTGGCCATTAAGACCAGCAGGAACAAATAGGAACCATCACGGTAACGTTGTAATGATATATTAGCGAATGAGTTATCAGAAGTCGACAATGGTACTTATTATCTCTCGTGAACTACAAATACATGCATTGCTACTTAATTAATTTGTTAAACCTTCTCCAAATTCAGCTTGTTTGTTTCACCTTTGCCTTTTACCTTATTATTTTTGGTGTGCCATGATCGATTGCCCAGAAAATGGTTACCGTTCTGAAGATAAAATTGCACTATGACGCCTGCAGCGAGATCAAACGGAGGATACTTAAGATTACAAATATTGATGTTGTCTAATGCAATTGGTACACTACACAAGGTCCACGCTATCTAATAGTACTCGAACATATTCAACTATAAAGACAATTCGATCTGGAGTCTGATATGTAAATAGAGATGCATGTGAGCTATCACCAAAATAGAGCCACCTAAAGACATAATTATGTGTGGTCTCTACTGTTGGTGACCTTTATTATGGAAGTACAGTGGCTAGGAATGTGCTTGAACCTATAGACTGCAAAGGTTTTTTTTTGGCATTTTGATTTTTGACTCCCTGCATGAAGTTGCAGCATATGGATAAAAAGAAGCTTGTTTGCAAGCTTCTGAACTCAGAGTAGCTGGTTCAATCTAAAGAGAAGATGCTTAATGCATGTTTCTGAACAAAAGAGCTACAAGTTTTTTTTGAATTAAAGAAGCTGAATATATGGCTCATATATGGGAGCAACCTTAGTGAGTCACTATCTGAAATAAATTAGCATTCTGATAACTAACTATGTGTTAGATCCCAATATTTAAACCATTGATATTGTTTGATGATAACACATAGGAAAATTGAAAGTGCAATGCACTAGCAATCCTCTTTCTGAATCAAAACATTTCTATTTTTATGCAGCTGTTGTGGGAACTAAAATAAGCATATAATCTGTTTACTGTATCTATGATTACACATTAGACTAAATTCAGTGTATACTGTATCTATGGTCTATGCTCATATGCTGCTGTGTTTTTTTGCAATATAAGTTAAGCCACTAAAATTCTGAATTTTTTCCATATATAAGAAAGCTTAAGTTTATGTCTATAAGGGCATTCATTAAAATTAACAGCAAAGTACATGGGTGTTAGTGAGATCCAGTTGAGAGAAAGGTACATTTGTTAGCACCTCCAGATCACTAGTACAAAAACTATTAATAGAGGTGGCAGTTTCTGGACCTCTATTGATCATGGAAGTTAGAGATTGGCTAGAGTAAAAGGAACCCAGTTCCTAAGCCCATTCTTGACCTACCGCTGAGCCCACTCCCGATCCGCCACTACTGAGCCTGTCGTCGAGTCCACTCCCAAGCCGCCACTAATGAGCCTACCAAATGTTGAGACTGCCACCGCTCCCGAAAACGCCATTGCCAAGCTTGCAGCTCCCAAGTCTACTGCCCTGCCTACCGCCGTCGACTCGCTTGCCCTTGTGATTAAGGAGAGAGAAAATAAGGGGCGGTTGTGGAAAAGTGCGAACTTGAAAGGGGATCCATTGGGTATGCATGTGCCTTGCCCTCCTGCGTCATCACTGGTGTTGAAGGTCCTCGTGGTATCAAGAGATAGAAGCAGAAGGGGAGAGATAGCACTAACCTACCTAGATGATGCGTAGAAGGCTGACGGTTCACCAATGTCGCCAGATACTACGACATCCAGATCCACTAGTGGCCATTGGATTCCACACCCTTCTCGATGGATCCAATCATGGCCACCGGAACCAATGCCCTTATTGGGAAATCTTGTTGTGGCTGCTATATCCTGCCTCCTCAATGGATCTCACGTCCTCATTGATGGCCACTACAACAGCGAAGGGGAATCGGCTCTCCATATGCAGAGTGGAGGCAGAAGGGCTATGATTCATGTGAAGGCAGAGTAAGCGAGGTGGGGATGGTGGGCATGGAGCCAGCGGTGGATCAGAATGAGGTGGACATGCGGGTCGAGAAGAGGTGCTATTATATACTGTATTGGAAAGTGCACTCCAGATTGTCAGATTTAGAGGAAGATCCAAAGACATATAAAGAAGTCATTAGTTTTCCTTGATCAAAACTATGGGTGGAAGCAATTCATGAAGAGTAGAATTCACTGATGAAGATAAAAGTTTGGGTACTTGTTTCTTTACCAAATAACTGTAATCATGTACAATGCAAATGGATTTTTAAATAGAAATTTAATGCAACAGGACATGTCTAAAAATATAAGGCTAGGCTTGGTGGTACATGCTTTGGACAAAGGGAGTACGTTGACTTTGTGGAAACTTTTTCTTCTATTGCAAAGTTTACTTCCATTCGTATTATTAGTGCTTTACTAGCCAATTATGAACTTTAACAACCAAATGGATGTCAAAATTGCTTTTGTTAATGGACATATGTAGAAGGAAATATTTATGTTATTGTTGGGGGGACGCCCTCGGCGCGCCACCCAACCTACGCTCTAGCCAGGGAAGGGCCCCCATCACCCTCTCCCTTGACCGAATGGTGTTGTACCTTCATTGCAAGGAACCCTCGTTCTCCTATCTAACCCTCGCCTAGGCCTCGTCCACCGGTATCACCCTAGCGAGTGCGGGCTTCAAGAAGCCTCAGTCGGCTCCACCGTGCAAGGCTTCGCCGATGCTCCTTGGCAAGTGGCGCCTCGACTCTTTGTATCTTGCAGGTTCAGGAGCGATCCGCGGAGCCGGACGGCTAGGAGGAAACCCTCGCGGCTGCCACAAGAGCGTCATTTCTAACGGACGGAGGAAGGTGGTCCCCCCAAGCGAAGACCCGAACGGCGTTAAGTATCTAATTTCCAAAGGTATCTATTTCTTGTTTCCTCCATCAAAGATTCATCGCCATCTAAGGCAAACACTATATCTATGATCCATCTCATCAGGTTGATCGCTTACATTAGAAATAAAATAAAAAATGGGAAAATCATAAATGGACATGACTTCATGAATGTCGGGATATTCAAACAACTAAGCCAAACATAAACATGCTCAAGAATGGGTAATTCAAAGGCACTAACAGGTAGAACCATTGACTTCAAATGTTTCACGTAGCATAAGCATTTTAGCTATACAATGTAACATATACTCCCTTTGATTCTGCAATGCTTGTCCATAGCGCATCATGCACACTAACCATGGGGGGGTAATATTTCTAAGAAAAAAAATCAAAGTGAAATAACAATATATATCCCTAATAAATAATGTGATACAACTATTTCTCTAATTTCAAGGCATTTAAAAGTGGGGAATGGAGTTTGAGTTTCCTTTCTACATTATGATATTGTTTTTATTATTAGTGGATATTCTTGACAATGACAACATCGCATCAATCACCAGGTTAGGGGAAACAATAAGAAAAATGAATGACAGGATAAAGAAAAACACGGGGAAATTAAGAACAAATATGGGCTGCTTCCTCCAGCGCTAGGGCCGGTAACTTGGGCTTAAATCGCACAGCCCAGCACAAGCTCAGCGTATGGCCTTGGAAGGCCCAATAGCGAAGGTGGTTCATGGGCAATTGAGTTGGTTGACGAAAAACAGGAACCCCGTTTTTCTCCTAAATACGGGATCTTTCCTGTAGAGAACAGGCCCAACGCGAAAGGGCTTTGGTCCAGTGGCAGGGGCAGGGCTATCTAGACTCATGTGTCAAACTTTTTTTTAAAAAAAAAATCCGAAAAGCAGGGTACACGCACGCGTGCGCGTTCGGCGGTATTGCGCATTTCCCACACACCGGAGGTTAGAGAGCCTCACAATCTCTTCTTTACGTGTGGTGTAAGTGTGGAGTGTGTGAGTTGTGTGCATCCAAGCTGTAAGAAAAAATGTGCGTGCGTGTGGTGTGAGTGTGGAGTGTGTGAGTTGCGTGCGTCTAAGTTGTACCTGATAAAAAAAAGAACGCGTATTGGAGGCTAGAGAGCCTCTCAATCTCTTCTTTGTGTGTGTGCGCGTGATGACAATGTGGAGCGTACGAGTTACGTGCGTCTAAGTTGTACACTATAAAAAAATAAGAACAGGGTCCCAACAGTACGGCCAGGGAAAGCAATTAAATCGTTTTTGCTCATCTTTCCGGATGAGTCGTCCCATTTTCAGTTTCAGTCTCCAGTAAAATTAAAACGGTCAAGACAAATGTCAGAAAATATAATGCTGAAATTGACAGAGAAGTAGAACGGATAAATAAGTCGTCCCATAACTAACTAAAAATTGTAAAAAAAAGAAAAAAGGATTGATTTGAGAGAAACTCTAGTTCAGGCTCCGGGGATCCGACACAGCGTCCCTTGATTTTAAACACGGTCCATGCCATACTGTGTCTGTGTGCTGGTGTGCGTGGTGGTAAACGTGCGATGAGGTCATGCCGTTGCGACGTATCTGTTCAGTGGACCATCCATTGATGTGATGTGATCATTCGTTGCACGTAGCACCCTGATGCGCAGCGCTTCGAAAATGTGCACACGTGATGCAAGAGTGGCAAACAATTAAGAGCCTTTGGTCCCATCCAGTTTTCGGTTGATTTCGACTGATTCAATAATATTCTATAAGAGAGAATAAGCTGAAACAAGATAAAATTAGACAAACAGAACAGAATCAAAGTGAGCTGCATGGCATGACGCATCTGGCAAATATACATACGCCCCTTTTGAAGCGATGGTAAGATGAGTGCAGTACTCCCTCTTAGTCCCAAAATATAAGTGTACATCTCACATCCTGAGGAGTCAACTTACCTCAAGTTTGACCAAATATATATAAAAATATACTAATATTTATAACACTAAATAAACATCATTAGATTAATCACATCTTGCATCCCAAGAAGTCAATTCACCTCAAGTTTAACCAAATATATATAAAAATGTACTAACATTTATAACACCAAATAAACATCATTAGATTAATCATATCATTTATAGTAAACTTATTTAGAGATAAGAATGTTAATACTATTTTTTATAAATCTAGTTAACCTTGAAATCGTTTGACTCCTCGGGATGTAATATGCGCACTTATTTTGCGACGGAGGGAGTACCTAGATAACACGACCGTCTTTGGCCGTGTCATGGAACAAATTTGTCCTGCTAAAATGCCTTGAAATTAGAGAAATAGTTGTATCACATTATTTATTAGGGATATATATTGTTATTTCACTTTGATTTTTTTTCTTAGAAATATTACCCCCCCATGGTTAGTGTGCATGATGCGCTATGGACAAGCATTGCAGAATCAAAGGGAGTATATGTTACATTGTATAGCTAAAATGCTTATGCTACGTGAAACATTTGAAGTCAATGGTTCTACCTGTTAGTGCCTTTGAATTACCCATTCTTGAGCATGTTTATGTTTGGCTTAGTTGTTTGAATATCCCGACATTCATGAAGTCATGTCCATTTATGATTTTCCCATTTTTTATTTTTTTATAGTGTACAACTTAGACGCACGTAACTCGTACGCTCCACATTGTCATCACGCGCACACACACAAAGAAGAGATTGAGAGGCTCTCTAGCCTCCAATACGCGTTCTTTTTTTTATCAGGTACAACTTAGACGCACGCAACTCACACACTCCACACTCACACCACACGCACGCACATCATCCCGTATGTCTCATCAAGTCACCATCACTAATGTACCTACATACGAGACCCCCACTAGTCTATTTTCCTGCAATTTCATGAAGCCTCACCATCCCGTAGGCCCCACCAAGTCACTAAGTTCGGTCACTCAATTGCTACTACTAAAGGTCGTCACGAAACGAAGAGACAACGAAAAACTCCCACCAAATAAATTTTAGCTCACGGCAATTGATGCATATCTTGAATTGCCAAGGAACCGAGGGTCACTGAAAGTATTTATATCGTCCCTTTGTTCAGCAGATGGAAACATGGCATCGAAGTGTGATGCATCTTCATCTGCAACAACTACCACCTTCCCTCCTCCGTGCTGCGTCGGCCGGTTCATCGGGGTCACGGCCATGGCCTTGCGGCGTGTTTCGTGCACGTGTACATGTAGCGGCTGCTACACCTGGCTGGCTGCTCACTGCCACAAACCTGCTCTAGCTCCAGCGGGTGACCGAGCGCCCGAGCAGATGTGGATCTCTCTCTCATCTTCCTGTCGGCAACAGGCCCGTGTTCCTTACGCCCAGCTGCCCAGTCCCAGCGCAGGCATTCAAGTCTGCAGGGGTATGATACATCATGTTCATTTTCCATTCATTGTTTGGATCAATTATACATATATATTCCAGGATACCAAGTCGAATCCAAGATTAATTCCCATACTCTTATTTTTACTGTTCCATCAAAATATTAAATCCTCCTATCGATTGCATGCAGGTCTTCCGTTGTCAAAAGAAAAAAGAAAAATGCTTGATGTAGTTACATGCACAGAAAAGTTATTATAGCCCACACTGCACAGCATGGTGCGACGCTGGTGTTGATGGTGGAGCCACTGCACGTCCGTGCCACCGAGCATCCACGGTCCAACTGACCAACTCGGCAGAGCGGTAGAGGGGACAAACCATAGATAGGTAGCGACATGACTACATGCATCCGCCTGGTGTCAGTAGCCTCCTATACTTCTCCATTTTTTTCCCCTAAAATCCCTAAAAAAAAGGTTGATCCTGCAACTACAGTGTGAAGCTACAACGTACGGATGTTGACCACGAATAGAAGAAATCGATCATGACCTAAAGGATGTGATGCAATGTGTAAAGTTTATTTGTCTTTTGTCATATGAACACATGTTCACCAAATAATATAAGTTTATGCTACTTTATTACTCTTTGGTTTATTCATTCAGTGCTCCTCAAAAATTGATCCTAATTCCGATAGCAATGCATAGATAATTCCTTTTCATATATCATAAAATACATTTCATCCCATCGATGTTTCTAATAAAATTAATATTACTCCTTTTAAGATTTCACTATTTCTCACCCCATTATTTTTTATGTCAATACTAAATTCCGGCAACAACGTGCGGGGGAGCGTCTAGTAAAAAAACATAGTGTGGTACTAATATTGGATTTTAATAGGAGCCGATGGTGATGTAGCCTCCAGATCACTAGTACAAAAACTATTAATAGAGGTGGCAGTTTCTGGACCTCTATTGATCATGGAAGTTAGAGATTGGCTAGAGTAAAAGGAACCCAGTTCCTAAGCCCATTCTTGACCTACCGCTGAGCCCACTCCCGATCCGCCACTACTGAGCCTGTCGTCGAGTCCACTCCCAAGCCGCCACTAATGAGCCTACCAAATGTTGAGACTGCCACCGCTCCCGAAAACGCCATTGCCAAGCTTGCAGCTCCCAAGTCTACTGCCCTGCCTACCGCCGTCGACTCGCTTGCCCTTGTGATTAAGGAGAGAGAAAATAAGGGGCGGTTGTGGAAAAGTGCGAACTTGAAAGGGGATCCATTGGGTATGCATGTGCCTTGCCCTCCTGCGTCATCACTGGTGTTGATGTCCTCGTGGTATCAAGAGATAGAAGCAGAAGGGGAGAGATAGCACTAACCTACCTAGATGATGCGTAGAAGGCTGACGGTTCACCAATGTCGCCAGATACTACGACATCCAGATCCACTAGTGGCCATTGGATTCCACACCCTTCTCGATGGATCCAATCATGGCCACCGGAACCAATGCCCTTATTGGGAAATCTTGTTGTGGCTGCTATATCCTGCCTCCTCAATGGATCTCACGTCCTCATTGATGGCCACTACAACAGCGAAGGGGAATCGGCTCTCCATATGCAGAGTGGAGGCAGAAGGGCTATGATTCATGTGAAGGCAGAGTAAGCGAGGTGGGGATGGTGGGCATGGAGCCAGCGGTGGATCAGAATGAGGTGGACATGCGGGTCGAGAAGAGGTGCTATTATATACTGTATTGGAAAGTGCACTCCAGATTGTCAGATTTAGAGGAAGATCCAAAGACATATAAAGAAGTCATTAGTTTTCCTTGATCAAAACTATGGGTGGAAGCAATTCATGAAGAGTAGAATTCACTGATGAAGATAAAAGTTTGGGTACTTGTTTCTTTACCAAATAACTGTAATCATGTACAATGCAAATGGATTTTTAAATAGAAATTTAATGCAACAGGACATGTCTAAAATATAAGGCTAGGCTTGGTGGTACATGCTTTGGACAAAGGGAGTACGTTGACTTTGTGGAAACTTTTTCTTCTATTGCAAAGTTTACTTCCATTCGTATTATTATTTGGTGAACATGTGTTCATATGACAAAAGACAAATAAACTTTACACATTGCATCACATCCTTTAGGTCATGATCGATTTCTTCTATTCGTGGTCAACATCCGTACGTTGTAGCTTCACACTGTAGTTGCAGGATCAACCTTTTTTTTTAGGGATTTTAGGGGAAAAAAATGGAGAAGTATAGGAGGCTACTGACACCAGGCGGGATGCATGTAGTCATGTCGCTACCTATCTATGGTTTGTCCCCTCTACCGCTCTGCCGAGTTGGTCAGTTGGACCGTGGATGCTCGGTGGCACGGACGTGCAGTGGCTCCACCATCAACACCAGCGTCGCACCATGCTGTGCAGTGTGGGCTATAATAACTTTTCTGTGCATGTAACTACATCAAGCATTTTTCTTTTTTCTTTTGACAACGGAAGACCTGCATGCAATCGATAGGAGGATTTAATATTTTGATGGAACAGTAAAAATAAGAGTATGGGAATTAATCTTGGATTCGACTTGGTATCCTGGAATATATATGTATAATTGATCCAAACAATGAATGGAAAATGAACATGATGTATCATACCCCTGCAGACTTGAATGCCTGCGCTGGGACTGGGCAGCTGGGCGTAAGGAACACGGGCCTGTTGCCGACAGGAAGATGAGAGAGAGATCCACATCTGCTCGGGCGCTCGGTCACCCGCTGGAGCTAGAGCAGGTTTGTGGCAGTGAGCAGCCAGCCCAGGTGTAGCAGCCGCTACATGTACACGTGCACGAAACACGCCGCAAGGCCATGGCCGTGACCCCGATGAACCGGCCGACGCAGCACGGAGGAGGGAAGGTGGTAGTTGTTGCAGATGAAGATGCATCACACTTCGATGCCATGTTTCCATCTGCTGAACAAAGGGACGATATAAATACTTTCAGTGACCCTCGGTTCCTTGGCAATTCAAGATATGCATCAATTGCCGTGAGCTAAAATTTATTTGGTGGGAGTTTTTCGTTGTCTCTTCGTTTCGTGACGACCTTTAGTAGTAGCAATTGAGTGACCGAACTTAGTGACTTGGTGGGGCCTACGGGATGGTGAGGCTTCATGAAATTGCAGGAAAATAGACTAGTGGGGGTCTCGTATGTAGGTACATTAGTGATGGTGACTTGATGAGACATACGGGATGATGTGCGTGCGTGTGGTGTGAGTGTGGAGTGTGTGAGTTGCGTGCGTCTAAGTTGTACCTGATAAAAAAAGAACGCGTATTGGAGGCTAGAGAGCCTCTCAATCTCTTCTTTGTGTGTGTGCGCGTGATGACAATGTGGAGCGTACGAGTTACGTGCGTCTAAGTTGTACACTATAAAAAAATAAAAAATGGGAAAATCATAAATGGACATGACTTCATGAATGTCGGGATATTCAAACAACTAAGCCAAACATAAACATGCTCAAGAATGGGTAATTCAAAGGCACTAACAGGTAGAACCATTGACTTCAAATGTTTCACGTAGCATAAGCATTTTAGCTATACAATGTAACATATACTCCCTTTGATTCTGCAATGCTTGTCCATAGCGCATCATGCACACTAACCATGGGGGTAATATTTCTAAGAAAAAAAATCAAAGTGAAATAACAATATATATCCCTAATAATAATGTGATACAACTATTTCTCTAATTTCAAGGCATTTTAGCAGGACAAATTTGTTCCATGACACGGCCAAAGACGGTCGTGTTATCTAGGTACTCCCTCCGTCGCAAAATAAGTGCGCATATTACATCCCGAGGAGTCAAACGATTTCAAGGTTAACTAGATTTATAAAAAATAGTATTAACATTCTTATCTCTAAATAAGTTTACTATAAATGATATGATTAATCTAATGATGTTTATTTGGTGTTATAAATGTTAGTACATTTTTATATATATTTGGTTAAACTTGAGGTGAATTGACTTCTTGGGATGCAAGATGTGATTAATCTAATGATGTTTATTTAGTGTTATAAATATTAGTATATTTTTATATATATTTGGTCAAACTTGAGGTAAGTTGACTCCTCAGGATGTGAGATGTACACTTATATTTTGGGACTAAGAGGGAGTACTGCACTCATCTTACCATCGCTTCAAAAGGGGCGTATGTATATTTGCCAGATGCGTCATGCCATGCAGCTCACTTTGATTCTGTTCTGTTTGTCTAATTTTATCTTGTTTCAGCTTATTCTCTCTTATAGAATATATTGAATCAGTCGAAATCAACCGAAAACTGGATGGGACCAAAGGCTCTTAATTGTTTGCC
>JAHUYU010001649.1:0-18004 GCA_030439765.1 Tripidium arundinaceum | reverse complement strand
TTCGTATGCAAAAGTTATGGCCGTTTTACCGAACAGCACTTTTCTTTGCACGGCGAAATTAGATTTGCGAAAAACGGCCAGGAAGATGGTGTTTTCGGCGTTTTTAAGATTAGACGTCGGAATCGGTTAACTCTGTTTTGCAGGATTTTGTGACTGGTATAGCCCTTATGTGTATGTGATGCATGTATGACTTGAGGGTCACCATTAGTAAGAGGACCGGCAGCAACCTTGAGCTTGCCTCAACGGGGAGTAGATGGTTGGCAAGCCACCGAATCTCGGGATAAAATCTCTGTGTTAACTTGTTCATCTTGTTGGTTTGCTTACTCCTAACACAAGCTTGTATTTATTCATTCTTATATTGTGCTTGTGTTGTTGCTCTTGTGCAACTAGTTTGCTTTAGTGGCAAAGGATCTGCAACATTCAAATCCGTGTGTATCTTGCACATCTTGATCTCATCTCGTCTAATGAACTCTCGAATGAGATGAAATTTCCGCAGTACATGTTTGTTCTTTTGGTGATTCCTTGGCTCCTTAGCCTGCGCAATCGCCCCATTATTGTCACAATGTAGATTCAATGGGCTGGACGCATTCGGAAACACACCAAGTTCAATGAGGAACCTCCTCATCCAAACACCTTCCTTCGCAGCTCCAGATGCTGCAATGTACTCGGCCTCTGCTGTAGAATCGGTCACCGTCTCCTGCTTGGAACTTTTCCAGCTTACAGCACCACCATTTATTGTGAACACAAAACCTGATTGAGACTGTGAATCATCTGTGTCAGTTTGGAAGCTAGCATCGGTGTAACCATTTACAACGAGCTCCTCCTCACCTCCATAGATTAGGAACACATCTTTAGTCCTTCTCAAGTACTTAAGAATGTTTTTAACAAGTGTCCAGTGACTCTCACCTGGATCAGCTTGGTACCTGTCGCTAAAGCGCATACCATGTGACATAGGCAAGAACCCTTTCTTGGACTGTTCCATGTTGAACCGTTTCAACACCTTGTCAATGTACGTATCTTGGCTTAATCCTATAAGCCTCTTCGATCTATCTCTATAGATCTTGATGCCCAAAATGTATGCTGCTTCTCCTAAATCCTTCATAGAAAAAGTATTATTTAGTGAAGTCTTTACGGATTGCAACATAGGAATGTCATTTCCAATCAATAATATGTCATCCACATACAAGATCAGAAATACAACAGCGCTCCCACTTTCCTTCTTGTAAACACAAGGTTCTTCTTCATTCTGACGGAAGCCAAACCCTTTGACCACTTCATCAAAACGAATGTTCCAACTCTGAGATGCTTGCTTTAACCCATAAATGGATTTCTGAAGCTTGCAAATTTTTCCAGCATTGTTTGGATCAACAAAACCTTCGGGCTGTATCATATACACGTCCTCATCCAAATTTCCATTTAGAAAGGCTGTTTTAACATCCATCTGCCATATCTCATAATCGAAATAAGCAGCTATTGCTAGAATGATCCGGATAGATTTAAGCATCGCTACCGGCGAGAAAGTCTCGTCGTAGTCAATTCCTTGAACTTGCCGAAAACCCTTTGCAACAAGTCGAGCTTTATAGACGTGAACGTTTCCATCCATATCCTTTTTCTTTTTATAGATCCATTTGCACTCTATGGGTCTAACCCCATCAGGCGGGTCAACCAAGTTCCAAACTTGATTGTTTCCCATGGAATCTATCTCGGATCTCATGGCACTTTGCCATTTCTCGGAATCTGGGTCCATCATTGCTTCCGCATAAGTCGCAGGTTCGTCATCGTCTAACAATAACAAATCCCCACGCAACTCACGGATTCTTGCTGACCTTCGTGGTTGCGGTGGTGTTTCTATTGCCACGGGTATCTCAACTTGTTCTGCTACATTAGCATCACTCGTAGAGTCCTTCCCAACTGGCTCATCT
Source organism: Tripidium arundinaceum (assembly GCA_030439765.1). Taxonomy (NCBI): domain Eukaryota; kingdom Viridiplantae; phylum Streptophyta; class Magnoliopsida; order Poales; family Poaceae; genus Tripidium; species Tripidium arundinaceum. The sequence continues at coordinate 16,082 of JAHUYU010001649.1, read as the reverse complement.
TGAACTTCTTCAAGATACACCTTCTGTCCACTTTTCTCTCTTTTGAGAAACTCTTTCTCTAAGAAAACACCGTTCCGAGCAACAAACACTTTGCCCTCTGATCGGTTGTAGAAGTAATACCCTAAAGTTTCCTTCGGGTATCCCACGAAAAAGCATTTGTCCGACTTGGGTGTTAGTTTATCTGACATAAGTCGTTTGACATAAACTTCACAACCCCAAATTTTTAGAAAAGACAAACTAGGACTCTTACCAGTCCACATCTCATATGGTGTCTTAACCACGGACTTAGACGGTACCCTGTTTAATGTGAAAGCAGCTGTTTCTAGAGCGTATCCCCAAAACGATAAAGGTAGGTCCGACTGGCTCATCATTGACCGAACCATGTCCAACAAAGTACGATTACGTCGCTCGGACACGTCGTTTCTCTGAGACGTTCCAGGTGGCGTAAGCTGTGGAACAATTCCGCAACTCTTTAGATGATTGCTAAACTCGTGGCTCAAATATTCGCCTCCACGATCAGATCGCAAGGCCTTAATTTTCTTGCCACGTTGATTCTCAACTTCATTCTGAAATTCTTTGAACTTTTCAAATGTCTCAGATTTATGTTTCATTAAGTAGACATAGCCATATCTACTAAAATCATCAGTGAAGGTTATGAAGTAATGGAATCCGCCTCTAGCTGTCGTACTCATTGGTCCACATACATCAGTATGTACAAGTTCCAACAAGCCAGACGCCCTCTCAGGAAAACCTGTGAAAGGTGCCTTGGTCATCTTTCCCAGCAAGCAAGCCTCACATGTCTCGTATGATTCGAAATCAAACGAAGTTAAAAGCCCATCACCATGGAGCCTCTTCATGCGATTTTTACTTATATGACCTAAACGACAATGCCACATATAAGTAGGACTTAACTCATTAAGCCGAGGCCTTTTAGCACTAATATTACAGACAGGAGCATCATCAAGATTTAAAACAAATATCCCATTCACAATGGATGCAAAAGCCACAAACATGTCATTTTTAGAGATCACACAACCATTGTCTTTACTCGCAAATGAATAACCGTCCTTCATCAAACATGAAGGTGACACAATGTTTCGACTTAAGCTAGGAACAAAATAACAATTATTCAACTCCATAATAAATCCTGACGGGAGGTGAAGTTGCATTGTCCCGACGTTCAACGCAGCAACTCTTGCATTATTGCCCACGCGAAAATCAACTTCTCCCTTTTCCACGCTTCTACTTCTTATCATTCCCTGCATCGTATTGCAAATATGAGCAACCGATCCGGTATCAAATACCCAAGAATTAATATAAGAGTTAGCGAGGAAAATGTCCGTAACATAAACAGCAAGTGTATGAGTAGCGGGAGTACCTTTACTACCGCCATCCTTCTTTAAGGACGCCAAGTACAGCTTGCAGTTCCTCTTCCAGTGACCTTTCCCCTTACAATGAAAGCACTCTTCTTCAGAAGATGGTCCAGCCTTGGGCGCAGATGGGTTTGGCTTAGAGATCTCATCTTTAGCCTTGCCCTTCTTCTTCTTCTTCCAAGAATTGCCCTTCTTCTTAAAGTTAGGCTTGTTTTGGACCGCCATCACATGGCTGCTACCAGCACTTTTCTTGATGTCAGCCTCTGCTGTTTTAAGCATGCCACACAATTCATTCAAGCCCTTCTCCGCCCCATGCATATGGTAGTTCGCGACGAAATTTTCATAGCTGGGCGGAAGAGACGCGAGAATAAAATCAGTAGCTAATTCAGGGCCAATTGGGAAGCCAAGCTTCTCCAACCTCTGAGTGTAACCAACCATTTTGATCACATGTGGCCCAACTGCTGCGCCCTCTGCTAGCTTGGTTTCAGCAAAAGCCTTTGAGACATTGAACCTTTCAGTCCTGGCCTGAGTCTGGAACATATCATTGAGCGCCACGATCATATCGTACGCTGCATGGTTATTATCGAACTGCATCTGCAGATCTGGTTCCATACAAGCAAGCATAAGGCAACTAACTTCAAGATCAGCATCACATGCTTTCTTGTAAGCGTTTTTCTCTGCAGCAGTTACATTTTCAGCAGGCTCTTCTGGTAATGGGGTGTCTAGAATATCTTCCTTTTTCTCAGCCCTGAGAACAATTCTCAGGTTGCGGATCCAATCCGCATAGTTTGTTCCATTCAACTTATCTTTCTCAAGAATTGAACGCAAAGTAAATGGTTGATTGCTAGGCGCCATTTATCTACAACAAAAGTAATGCAAAATACTAAGACAATGTATCCATGATAGAGTAAACAATATTAAACCTTTAATAGAATTTACTCCCACTAAAATCAATATCCCTCTATTGAAACTTAGTGATTCAAGACCCACAACTAACAAGTCTACTAGTGAGCTTTAGCATCACCGCTAGGAGACATGGTAGATCGGTAAGCAACTCTTTGCTAATCATATCACATATGACTCCTGTTGTTGGGTAGCATCTCTATGCTGTGGTGCCCAACTCCTTATGCTCCAAGGTCCCTAACCGTTATGATGACCTTGTTCAAGTAACCAACCCTTCTGCAGTAAGTATCCGATACGAACCTGCCTAGTCAAGGAAAACCAGTGGCACCCTAATTTCATAGACCCACCACCGATTGTACAAGACACATGACAGTGCAAGGTTTGGGGGAGCATTTTAACTTAAACATTGCCGAGGGATCATTCTACTTCACAATCGCATGTAGACAAAAATATTATCGCACGTGAAAGTAGAACATAGTAAGAACGGCATTAACACAGACATGACTTGGTATAGCCCATTGTTCCTTTGGGGATCTCCATCTCCATCGAACTATTCATGATGATCTCCATCTCCATGATCCATGTATGCCATCCTCCAGTGATGAGTCCACCAAGACTAGCTATCACTAACGCAAGGTAGTGAAGTAATATTACATAGTCGCGGATAGGATCATCACAATTTGGCACGCAGGCCATTACATCAAATTGACAATATCTATGTGGCTCCAGCCATATTGTCATACTCACGACATGCAAGCCATGAAATAATTACATACATGCATCACATACACATAAGGGCTATACCAGTCACAAAATCCTGCAAAACAGAGTTAACCGATTCCGACGTCTAATCTTAAAACGCCGAAAACACCATCTTCCTGGCCGTTTTTCGCAAATCTAATTTCGCCGAACCCAACAAAGTGGGGGAGAATCGGATGTAAAATTTTCTGTAGATCAATTTTCATATAAAATTCGTCTCAATCCGAGTTCGTATGCAAAAGTTATGGCCGTTTTACCGAACAGCACTTTTCTTTGCACCCCGGCGCCCGGCAGTAGATCCAATCTACCACCGCCGCGCATCGCATGCGCTCGGCACTTGACCTAGGTTCGATTCGATCAATCTGATTGATCTCCATCTCGCCATGATTGGGTTTACATGTATCACTTAACTCGGATGGCGGAATTCCGACCGGTACGAGTAGATCGTTACAAGACCAACATAGCAAGATCACGAACCATGATCAGAGACTCATCTACAACCGTGCATATCTCCATATGCATACAACCGAATCTATAACGAGGCAGCTACGGCTCCGATACCACTGTAGGGTTATGAGGATGCTACGCTAGCCGGAAAACAAAATTTTCGACCTCATAAACCAGGAACTACTGCTAGTTATAGATCACGGGATTACCACTAGACGCGCAGATGCAGCGGAAGCGACTCGATGTAGTCGTTCGCGTCGTAGCAGTGCCGTGCAGTTGCGAGGTCGTCCGTCCGCCCGTCCCCTTCGTGCGGTTCGTCCTTGTGCTCCAGATGCAGCACCTCCGAGGTATCCACACGTACAGGGAGGAAGCGTTGCGCCTCCGGACTGCTAGATCCGCGAGGAGCAGCAGGCGCGGGCGTGGGATGGGCGGCGACGGCTGCCAAAAGGCGTGGGTTCCCTATCCCCGTCGCCCACCCCTTGCTTATATAGGCGTCCTAATGAACTCCCGAGTTGGAGGCCCATTAGTAACCCTAAGCCTTGTCTATTTTGGGTCCAACCCGAATTAGGCTTCCAGCCCCTTAAGCGTGCGACCCTATGGGTTCACGCACACATAGACATGGCCCGAGTACTCCTACTCGGCCAATAGTTTACAGCGGCCTCTAGCAAGGCGTGTCAACTCCTATGCATACGCAAAGATCATATCAGACGAACCACCACAAAACCACATACATGTCATTCCCTTTGCCTCACGATATTTGGTCCAGCTCATAGGTTAACACTTAACCTAAGCACGGCCATGCATTTCTTGATCCAATCATTCGAGTGGTCCAGTGATATCTCTCTCACGTGGAGAGGGGCAAATTCCATCTTGATCGACTATGTCTCACAGCATGTTTCCCGACAAACACGAAAACCATCTTTATAACTACCCAGTTACGGAGTAGCGTTTGATAGTCCCTGAGTAGGTCGTTTCACATCTTGAATACATACGACAATCTCAAGTCTAAGGACATAACGTACATGATATGTATAGAGACAATTACAACATCTCACGTTGGGTCAGTCCAGCCCCATGTCATACATGTGCCCACACTATTAGTTTAACATCTCTATGTCTATGACTTGTGAAACATAGTCATCAACCAATATATGTGCTGATCTAATATTCATGTGTGTCCTCACACGAACTCCGATCAGGGACAACTTTAGAATAACCATACAAGTAAAAGAGTTTCACAAACAATTCACATAATTGCCAATCGATACAAGTTGTCTTTAATGGATATTCAATGAACACATAATATATCATGGATACAATCGCAATATCAATCATCTCTATGATTACCTCTAGGGCATATTACTAACAGCAACCTCCAAGAGTAACAAGCACCACCGCCTTGCAACTCGATCACCTAGTGCCACACCTTACAATCTCTCAAAATGCAACGCACTAGCGATCACTCACTCGCAATTGGATGCAATCACTATTTGCACAAGTGAGTTAGAGGGCTCCCAAGCACTCCCACACAAGGCCACAAAGACCTAAGGGTGCTCAGCGGCCAGCCAAGGCCGGACACCACTCCAATTTATAGGCCTCGCATGGAGAGAGCCGTTGGAGCCCTTCGCTGGGCTTTTCACGGGGGCATCTGACGCTACAGTGTTGGCATTGGACAAATCCAGCCAGCGTCCGATGCACCGCCCGCAGCCACGTGTCACTAGCCATTTGATTTTCACCGTTGGCGCCCAACAGTCAACTCCGCGCACCTCTGATCCCCCAACGTCCGATGCACATCGGACAAACCCCCACGCGTCGTCTGATGTGATCCAGAGAGCATCCAGGGATGTTGAGATCACATCGGACACGTTCGATGCCATGCATCGGAGAAAACCACAGCTTCTGGTGTACTTTCCAGCGCAACTGACAACGTGGGCCCACTGGTGAATAGTGCAAGCGTCGTGTCCGATGCGCTACTGCATTATCTTCCGATGTCAGCCTGACTCGTGCCCAAGGCTAGGGTTAGGCATTGGACAAAACATGCATTTGTCCGATGCAAGCGCCACCAGCGTCCGATGCTACACAGTGAGCATCTCTCCTCCATTTCTTCAACTCCTTTTGCAAATGTGCTAACACCCAAGTGTTCCACCAACTTGTGCAAGTGTGTTAGCTTTTCACAAACATTTTTCAAAGGGTTTTTCACTTGCTCTTACCACGCCACTCAATCCTAGCATCGCATACAAAGTTAGATCCGCTCAAGTGGTACTAGATAACCGATATGCAAACAAGTTTGCCCCTCTAATAGTACGGCCATCTATCCTAAACCCGGTCATTCACTTTTCTACACAATCTTTGACTGGTGAAATGAAATGCCCTACAAGTTATACCTTTGCCTTGCGCATTCTATTTCATCTCTTTCAATGTTGATGCTACACAAGCACCAACCTTCATCAAGCCTTTAGATCATCAACATGAATCATTCCTTGGCTTGATCATCCTTGAATAATGATCTACTTCATATCATCATGTGACCTTTGTTTCATCGATCGCAACCTTGCTCACTCTTCACCGTTGCCCTTGTCGATCGGCGTGCTCAAGCTTCTCCGCCACGTGCGGTGTGTCGCTCTAAAGCCTCCGACTTGCCCTTCACACTTGCAACCGGTTCATCGTGGCTAAGCCTTGCCTTGATCTTCTCCACATAGCCACATGACTCTATGTCATGCATCATATGCAATAAGCTCCCATCACAACTAGTTGAGCTTTGCAACAAATCCGAGCCACTCCACCACCATGGTTCAAGTTGCTCACACTAGTGTACTTGTGGACTAATCACCTATGTATCTCAACATAAACACATATTAGCCCACCTAGGTTGTCACTCAACTACCAAAACCAAATAAGGACCTTTCATGCGGGCGCGTGGTGATGGCTGTCGTCGTCGCCGCAGCCATTCCCTTCTTCTTCCTAGCCAAAGCCACTGCCTTACTCTTGTAAGGACCGAGGATGCCGCCTAGAGGTGGGGTGAATAGGCGTTTCTGAAAATTAACACCTTTAAAAGCGAAAACAATTAGTAATGGGAGTTTCTGAGTGAAAACTCCAAATCAGAGTAATACAACCTCTCACAAGTTAGCCACAGAGTATATAAAAGATACTAAATGAGTCTAGGAGCCACAACCCTGTAACACAAAGATTAGTGCAGTGAATAGATAAAAACAATACAGGAGCCAATACCGGACACGTCCGGTAGAGATACCGGACACGTCCGGTCAACTCAAACGCTGCAGGCAATACCAGACACGTTCGATAGTGATACCGTACACGTCCGGTATACATGAGTTCTGCAGAGTGACCCCTAAGTTGCTCCTTTCGATTTCAAACTTCAATCCAACCTGCAGGCACCCACTAAAGATTGTGCCACACACAGGTAACCTGCACAAGAGCTGGAGCAACACAAATAGATCACAAATACCAAAAGAAATAGAATCGAGACATGGTATTTGTTTTACCGAAGTTCGGACTCTATCAAGTCCTACTCTCCGTTGAGGTGGCTACGAGCAGCCCAGCGAAGGTCAAGCTCTAGAGGACCCAACAAAGGTCGACTCTAGCTAGAGCCTTTTCTAACTCCTTTTCCTCCTTCCACTAGCTTGATTCCTTCTCTTGCGGCAGTGGAATCAACTGTTACAAACTTTCCAAGGCACACCACAATCTCCTGGGTGCTCTCCGGCGACGTCTAGCCGTCTAGGACCAAAGAGTCCAAGAGTAACAAATGCGAATTACGAGATCAACAATATGCACAAGTGCTTAAGTGGTGGCTTGCTCTCAAATTTGAAATTCTCTCGCAACCCACAAATGGATTTGGCAATTGGGATGAATCACTCACTAAGAGAGGGTTGGAGAGGGTTCTGAAGGCTCAAAAACGTGTCTAGTAACCAGCAGAATCAGCAGCCTGCAAAGGTGGAGGTTTGGGGGTATTTATAGGCCCTTTGAAAAACTAGCCGTTTTCTAGCCGTTGGGCTCTGGTCGACCATACCGGACACGTTCGGTATCACCTGGACAATTAGTTCCTAGTCAGCAAGATGTCGGAACTTCTGACGCTCACCGGGACCCCCGACTCTCGGAACATCCGACACTTGTCGGGATTTCTGACACCCAGAACTTCCGGCAAACACCGGGACTTTCGACAAACCCAAAACGAGAACTAAGAAGGTCACTGTTGTGACCAGGCCCATACCAGACACGTCCGGTATGACTAGCCACAGCAGGCTGAGTTAGCCCTCGTGTCTCTCTCTCACTCAAACCTCACATAGGTTGGCTTGAGCACTTATGAATAATCATCTATCAACATGATGCATCCCTCTTAATAGTACGGCATACCTATTAACTCAAGATCAAATGAAAAACGAGTTTGAACCGCTTGAGTTGATTTCTTTCAAACCAATGCCGTGTCTTTCAATCTTCATCAAGTGAGGGTGCCAACATGTCCATTTTGATTTTTCTCTTGAGCATAGCCATCTTGAGCACGTGACTTGATTCCATTCATCAAATATAGATAATCCCAAATGTATCAAGTCACTTCCAACAATTTGTCCAATATAGATTTGATCCTCCACATCAATATGACCATCATAACTTGATTAGTACCTCAACTAAATGCAATTACTTTCTTCTTCACTGTAGCTAGGTTCTTCGGCCGCCAGGCCGTCGCTTGCCCTTCACCCTTGCTTAGTACCTTGAAGCCTTTTCTTGTTATCTTCACCAACTCAAGCCATCAAGTCACATCTTGTTTTGAATCATACAATGAATTCTTTCACATTAGTCATAGATATCCCACAATATATAAGCCTTCCGTGAATATCATTTGCATTGTTGTCTTGTGTTTGAGCGAGATTCAATATACAACAATACATCATTTTGGCTTTATACAATTTAATCAAGTACCTGTGAGATAACCAATCACCTGTCCAACACTTAACAAATTTGTTAGAACTTTAATCATGCTGTCATTCAAACCAAAACCCACTAAAGGGCTTGATGCACTTACAGCTCTCCGCCGTCGCCGCCGGAGTCGACATCTTGGGTGAGCGCAGGGGAGGATTGGGGTTGGAGAAGACGCACGAGAAGTCATATATGGTGGTGGGGATGGAATTTTGGCGCCCAAAACCAAAATCATGCGCGAGTCGCAGCCGGATCTGCGCGATTCGTTGGAGACGGGGCCTCCCGTACAGCGCTGCTTTGGACGGCGATTTGGCCTGGGAGCACGCGCCAGGGGTCATTGCCTCGCGAGAAGACGACTCCGCTCTCTCACCTCATTTACTGTTGTTCACCAGGGGCTTCTTTGTAAAGTGAACGCTATACAGACGGGGTTAAACAACACGCTGTGCGTGCCCTCATCCCAACTAAAATAAAGTCCTCTTGTTTGTCACTTATGTAAACTCTATCATGCACTTTTAAATTATGAGTCATACTAGTACCGTACTCTATATAAATACTGTCTCTGTCTCGAAAGAATGCAATTTTAGATTAGATCAAAGTCAAAATATCTTAGGTTTAAATAAGTTTTTAAAAATAATTATAACATAAATGACTCTAATATATGTATAAATATATCTTATGACAAATCTAATATTTCTTTAGTATGGTAAATATTTCTTTATATAAATTTAGTCAAAGTTTGGATCATTTATTCTAATATTATCCTACAATTATATCTTTAGGATAGAGGGAGTAATATACATTTGTCAGGTCAAGCAGGCGGAAATCACGTGATAAAAAAAAGAATTATCGTCATAGGTCACGTCGATCGGTCCCTCCATACATTTGTTTGCCACACGAAGAATAGGGTATGGCCAATGTGTCGCATGGTTAAATCCGAAAAGCTCGTCGGTAAATGATTGTCATGCTAACGTGGTACGCCTCCCAGGCTGATGCTTCACGAGCAAATAAATACCAAGTGATGATTGGCCTGGCTAAAAATTACCCTATATTACGTTGTGACACGAATCGCCCTATATTACCCTGACGACTGTGACGTCTTGTCGAACAAGGATAGCAAACGACAGTGTCTGTCTATTTAGTTCTTTGAATTAGGCACTTCGGTGACTACACGAGCAGGATTTAGCTTGCTCCCATGAAAGAGTTAAATTGGCTCGGCGCATGGGCGAGCGCCTCATTGCTCATGCCGACGCAGCAAGGCCCACACTCTCTTACTTGCTTCGGATTCTTTATCGACAGTGAGCTGTGATCTCTGACTGGCTAGCGTAAAAATGTCTATAGTATGCCAATTTGCTCAGCTACATTGTCCAACTACATAATCCAGTATTCATCAAGAGCGTGTTTTCAAAAATTTCTAGAGAAAATAGTTGGGATAGGATTTATCATTCTGGATATTCCACGCGAATGGATATCGTTCTCCTCCGTATATTACTATCATGCATTGATTTTTCCCCCTCGAGGCCTGGACTGGACTGATGTCTGGTGACTACTACCACCACGGCACCACTAGCCGAGACACCGTATTCGATTTCTCCTCTGTACAGACAGCAGTACAAGTTAGCTAGGCTGTCCCGTCCCGTGATCGACGTTGACGCAGGCACCGGGCGGCCGGGGCCCCCGCCGTGCCTGGCACACATTGCGCCACCCGATCGACGTGCCTATCCAGCTATCCACGTCCCGCGTGGCCCGACAGAGTGGACGGCCGAGCGCCACCTCACGCGCGGCTCGCCCCGCCCCCATCGCCGGGGGATCCTTGCTTGCGAATTTAGCCTACCGTTTAAAATTGTCGTGGCCATGCATCATGGATCCATGAGTCCGACCGCAACCGCATCCAGCTCCCCAATCGTTCGTTGGGAAATCCAAGTCTTCTTCGCTCCAATCCCCGCGCCAGGCCAATCGCATCGCGTCACATAGACGACAGCGATTTCAGATGGAATGGAAGATTGAGAAGTAGTTCTGTCTCTACGCTTGTGTTTGTAGATAGATGACGCCGGCACTTGCATTGTATATATACTAATTGTTTCTGACCATGTAAGTGTATACTTTCGTACGTTGGTCTCTCGTGCAGGACACACATGCCACATGGGCGCGTGCCGGACCCGCACCAATCCTCCAATCCTAAGAGCACGGGAACAGCGACGGCACAAATACTAGTATGTGGTGTCGATAAATAAATAAATGCAAATTAACCAGCCGCATCGCCCGGCGCGCACGCAGTTTTGTTCCGACCTTACCTGCTCGTCAGTGCTGTTGGTGATGCAGGGTCGGGGTCCTCGTGGACACCGGGCGGGAGGTCGCGGCGGCATCTTGATCCCGTTCGCGCTCGCTCCCGATCAGGCTGATCAGCTAGCGCCCGGGCCCCGTGGTTCGGCCGCGGCACGCCCCGATCCGCGGACTCCGATCCGTGTCGTTGCGGCACGCGCGCGAGGCCGGACGTCGTCGTCCACACATCGCCCGCCCCGGCCTGATCTCCAGCCGATCCTTGGCATCACGCACATTAATCATTACGTACTCCGGTGTCGTTGTCGCATTTCTTCCTTTCCTTATCGGTGCCCGGTCCCTCGGCTAGCCACACGGAGCGCGGGAGCGGCCGGGCGACTGATGAGTTTTGCCTGAGATGGGACGGGATCACGGGAGTCACCTGGGCGGGTGTTGTTCAGGAGCTGTGCTTCGGTGATGAACAGCTGATTGCTGAACGGGGTCTAGCCGGTGCTCGTCTCGGGGATTTCAAACTACCACAGCAGGAGTACTACTAGCTAGTACTGTAGCAATCGAGTGCAGTAATGGCACATGGGACCGGCGGCATAGGATCATGATAAAGCCTGCATGGCCGCGTGGACAGGGTGGTTGTCCAACTCCAAATTCCAAGGACATCAACACCCACTCCAAATTCTAAGCATCCATTCAAGGTGAAAGCTAAATTTGATTCTAAATTCTTTTGGTTTCCACCTACAAGACTACTACTTGGTTTATATGATTATAGATTCAAACACCATGCTGTGATGGATGCTTAGAATTTGGAGTGGGTGTTGATGTCCTTGGAATTTGGAGTTGGACAACCACCCTGTCCACGCGGCCATGCAGGCTTTATCATGATCCTATGCCGCCGGTCCCATGTGCCATTACTGCACTCGATTGCTACAGTACTAGCTAGTAGTACTCCTGCTGTGGTAGTTTGAAATCCCCGAGACGAGCACCGGCTAGACCCCGTTCAGCAATCAGCTGTTCATCACCGAAGCACAGCTCCTGAACAACACCCGCCCAGGTGACTCCCGTGATCCCGTCCCATCTCAGGCAAAACTCATCAGTCGCCCGGCCGCTCCCGCGCTCCGTGTGGCTAGCCGAGGGACCGGGCACCGATAAGGAAAGGAAGAAATGCGACAACGACACCGGAGTACGTAATGATTAATGTGCGTGATGCCAAGGATCGGCTGGAGATCAGGCCGGGGCGGGCGATGTGTGGACGACGACGTCCGGCCTCGCGCGCGTGCCGCAACGACACGGATCGGAGTCCGCGGATCGGGGCGTGCCGCGGCCGAACCACGGGGCCCGGGCGCTAGCTGATCAGCCTGATCGGGAGCGAGCGCGAACGGGATCAAGATGCCGCCGCGACCTCCCGCCCGGTGTCCACGAGGACCCCGACCCTGCATCACCAACAGCACTGACGAGCAGGTAAGGTCGGAACAAAACTGCGTGCGCGCCGGGCGATGCGGCTGGTTAATTTGCATTTATTTATTTATCGACACCACATACTAGTATTTGTGCCGTCGCTGTTCCCGTGCTCTTAGGATTGGAGGATTGGTGCGGGTCCGGCACGCGCCCATGTGGCATGTGTGTCCTGCACGAGAGACCAACGTACGAAAGTATACACTTACATGGTCAGAAACAATTAGTATATATACAATGCAAGTGCCGGCGTCATCTATCTACAAACACAAGCGTAGAGACAGAACTACTTCTCAATCTTCCATTCCATCTGAAATCGCTGTCGTCTATGTGACGCGATGCGATTGGCCTGGCGCGGGGATTGGAGCGAAGAAGACTTGGATTTCCCAACGAACGATTGGGGAGCTGGATGCGGTTGCGGTCGGACTCATGGATCCATGATGCATGGCCACGACAATTTTAAACGGTAGGCTAAATTCGCAAGCAAGGATCCCCCGGCGATGGGGGCGGGGCGAGCCGCGCGTGAGGTGGCGCTCGGCCGTCCACTCTGTCGGGCCACGCGGGACGTGGATAGCTGGATAGGCACGTCGATCGGGTGGCGCAATGTGTGCCAGGCACGGCGGGGGCCCCGGCCGCCCGGTGCCTGCGTCAACGTCGATCACGGGACGGGACAGCCTAGCTAACTTGTACTGCTGTCTGTACAGAGGAGAAATCGAATACGGTGTCTCGGCTAGTGGTGCCGTGGTGGTAGTAGTCACCAGACATCAGTCCAGTCCAGGCCTCGAGGGGGAAAAATCAATGCATGATAGTAATATACGGAGGAGAACGATATCCATTCGCGTGGAATATCCAGAATGATAAATCCTATCCCAACTATTTTCTCTAGAAATTTTTGAAAACACGCTCTTGATGAATACTGGATTATGTAGTTGGACAATGTAGCTGAGCAAATTGGCATACTATAGACATTTTTACGCTAGCCAGTCAGAGATCACAGCTCACTGTCGATAAAGAATCCGAAGCAAGTAAGAGAGTGTGGGCCTTGCTGCGTCGGCATGAGCAATGAGGCGCTCGCCCATGCGCCGAGCCAATTTAACTCTTTCATGGGAGCAAGCTAAATCCTGCTCGTGTAGTCACCGAAGTGCCTAATTCAAAGAACTAAATAGACAGACACTGTCGTTTGCTATCCTTGTTCGACAAGACGTCACAGTCGTCAGGGTAATATAGGGCGATTCGTGTCACAACGTAATATAGGGTAATTTTTAGCCAGGCCAATCATCACTTGGTATTTATTTGCTCGTGAAGCATCAGCCTGGGAGGCGTACCACGTTAGCATGACAATCATTTACCGACGAGCTTTTCGGATTTAACCATGCGACACATTGGCCATACCCTATTCTTCGTGTGGCAAACAAATGTATGGAGGGACCGATCGACGTGACCTATGACGATAATTCTTTTTTTTATCACGTGATTTCCGCCTGCTTGACCTGACAAATGTATATTACTCCCTCTATCCTAAAGATATAATTGTAGGATAATATTAGAATAAATGATCCAAACTTTGACTAAATTTATATAAAGAAATATTTACCATACTAAAGAAATATTAGATTTGTCATAAGATATATTTATACATATATTAGAGTCATTTATGTTATAATTATTTTTAAAAACTTATTTAAACCTAAGATATTTTGACTTTGATCTAATCTAAAATTGCATTCTTTCGAGACAGAGACAGTATTTATATAGAGTACGGTACTAGTATGACTCATAATTTAAAAGTGCATGATAGAGTTTACATAAGTGACAAACAAGAGGACTTTATTTTAGTTGGGATGAGGGCACGCACAGCGTGTTGTTTAACCCCGTCTGTATAGCGTTCACTTTACAAAGAAGCCCCTGGTGAACAACAGTAAATGAGGTGAGAGAGCGGAGTCGTCTTCTCGCGAGGCAATGACCCCTGGCGCGTGCTCCCAGGCCAAATCGCCGTCCAAAGCAGCGCTGTACGGGAGGCCCCGTCTCCAACGAATCGCGCAGATCCGGCTGCGACTCGCGCATGATTTTGGTTTTGGGCGCCAAAATTCCATCCCCACCACCATATATGACTTCTCGTGCGTCTTCTCCAACCCCAATCCTCCCCTGCGCTCACCCAAGATGTCGACTCCGGCGGCGACGGCGGAGAGCTGTAAGTGCATCAAGCCCTTTAGTGGGTTTTGGTTTGAATGACAGCATGATTAAAGTTCTAACAAATTTGTTAAGTGTTGGACAGGTGATTGGTTATCTCACAGGTACTTGATTAAATTGTATAAAGCCAAAATGATGTATTGTTGTATATTGAATCTCGCTCAAACACAAGACAACAATGCAAATGATATTCACGGAAGGCTTATATATTGTGGGGATGGAATTTTGGCGCCCAAAACCAAAATCATGCGCGAGTCGCAGCCGGATCTGCGCGATTCGTTGGAGACGGGGCCTCCCGTACAGCGCTGCTTTGGACGGCGATTTGGCCTGGGAGCACGCGCCAGGGGTCATTGCCTCGCGAGAAGACGACTCCGCTCTCTCACCTCATTTACTGTTGTTCACCAGGGGCTTCTTTGTAAAGTGAACGCTATACAGACGGGGTTAAACAACACGCTGTGCGTGCCCTCATCCCAACTAAAATAAAGTCCTCTTGTTTGTCACTTATGTAAACTCTATCATGCACTTTTAAATTATGAGTCATACTAGTACCGTACTCTATATAAATACTGTCTCTGTCTCGAAAGAATGCAATTTTAGATTAGATCAAAGTCAAAATATCTTAGGTTTAAATAAGTTTTTAAAAATAATTATAACATAAATGACTCTAATATATGTATAAATATATCTTATGACAAATCTAATATTTCTTTAGTATGGTAAATATTTCTTTATATAAATTTAGTCAAAGTTTGGATCATTTATTCTAATATTATCCTACAATTATATCTTTAGGATAGAGGGAGTAATATACATTTGTCAGGTCAAGCAGGCGGAAATCACGTGATAAAAAAAGAATTATCGTCATAGGTCACGTCGATCGGTCCCTCCATACATTTGTTTGCCACACGAAGAATAGGGTATGGCCAATGTGTCGCATGGTTAAATCCGAAAAGCTCGTCGGTAAATGATTGTCATGCTAACGTGGTACGCCTCCCAGGCTGATGCTTCACGAGCAAATAAATACCAAGTGATGATTGGCCTGGCAAATGTATATTACTCCCTCTATCCTAAAGATATAATTGTAGGATAATATTAGAATAAATGATCCAAACTTTGACTAAATTTATATAAAGAAATATTTACCATACTAAAGAAATATTAGATTTGTCATAAGATATATTTATACATATATTAGAGTCATTTATGTTATAATTATTTTTAAAAACTTATTTAAACCTAAGATATTTTGACTTTGATCTAATCTAAAATTGCATTCTTTCGAGACAGAGACAGTATTTATATAGAGTACGGTACTAGTATGACTCATAATTTAAAAGTGCATGATAGAGTTTACATAAGTGACAAACAAGAGGACTTTATTTTAGTTGGGATGAGGGCACGCACAGCGTGTTGTTTAACCCCGTCTGTATAGCGTTCACTTTACAAAGAAGCCCCTGGTGAACAACAGTAAATGAGGTGAGAGAGCGGAGTCGTCTTCTCGCGAGGCAATGACCCCTGGCGCGTGCTCCCAGGCCAAATCGCCGTCCAAAGCAGCGCTGTACGGGAGGCCCCGTCTCCAACGAATCGCGCAGATCCGGCTGCGACTCGCGCATGATTTTGGTTTTGGGCGCCAAAATTCCATCCCCACAATATATAAGCCTTCCGTGAATATCATTTGCATTGTTGTCTTGTGTTTGAGCGAGATTCAATATACAACAATACATCATTTTGGCTTTATACAATTTAATCAAGTAC
>JAHUYU010003290.1:0-17092 GCA_030439765.1 Tripidium arundinaceum | reverse complement strand
GCCGACAAACAACAAACATGACACGATAATACCAAACATGCTGAATTCACACAAGCACGTACTAACTTGGTACTTAATTCCCAATTAGGTTAGTCTAAAAGAACTACACTTGTGAAACTTTCGGAGATGATGAACAAAATTCACTAGAGCGTAATCTAATGTGGAAGATAAAAAACTAACGTGTAACAACTAGCGAGGCAAACTGGCCCCCGGTAAACTACTGACCACGAACATAGCAAGTCACTGACGACGGCGTGCACTTGTTTGGTGCACCGCTCCTAAAAATGCGCAACGAGTACAGAAGCGACGACGCCCTGAACGCCGTGCACGTTCACGAGTCACGCCGTGCACGTTTACATGCTGTAGAACGGCGTCCTGAACGCGTTGATGTCGACCCCCCTGCGCCTCGCCGACGACTCGAGCTGGCCCCTCAGCGTGTTCTTCTCGCGCAGCCTCGCGAACTCCGCTCGCCGCTTGGCCTGCTCGGCGATCTCCGACAGCTCCGCGTTGCTGCTGCTGCGCCTGCCGCCGGCCTCGGACTCGGTGGTCGTAGGGAGGCCGTGCAGGCTGCGCTGCGTCGTCGCCCACTGCGCCTTGCGCTCCTCCCCGCCGTAGTTCTTCTTCGTCGTGAAGGCCGTCTGCGTTGTTGAAACAAGAGCAGCAGAAAGGCCAGTGCGTCAGGTTCAGTGGTACAAAATAACATGAGAATGAAACATACCTTGTTCTGCAGGAGATTGTTCCAGGCCTTGCCGCTCAACACGTAGCGGATGGAGAACTTGAACAGGTCGAGCGGGACGAAGGTGACGAGGCTGTAGAGCCAGATGACGCCGGCCCAACCCCATCCGATTCCTCTGATGCGGGCAAACCCAAAGTTGGCGAACACTGCAATCAGAGTGGCAACCTGCAACCGCAAGCAGTTTGATCTCAAGACCGATCGATATGCATGGTAGGCATGCTCGATATGAATTCAGAAGTCAAAGGAGATAGTAGGGTGTGGCTTACGATCTGGGCGATGACGAACGCTGCGCACAGCCAGAAGCTGGGGCGTTCGGTGAAGCACCAGCTGCGCGACCGCGTCACGAAGATGAGGGCCTGGCTGATGATGCTCACTTGCAGGTACAGGGCAGACATCATCTCCTCGGTGCTGCCGCGCAGAGATCTCACGTGGAAGGTATTCTGCATTGCCACAGGGGAAATATTATGTCCGGCAGTTAGTGATCTTGTTCTCTTTCATGCTTAATTTGGATGATGATTAGTTGTTCATGAAGACAGAAGAAAATATGCTTACAGAAAAGAAGTCGGTGCTTCTCATGGCCCAGAAGAATACGACAGTCGTTACAGCCATGTAGGCTCCATACACAACGCCTGTGGCAAAGATCTCGTTCAGCTTCCAGTTATCAGGGTGTGGCGACGGTTTTACTCTGTCCTTTGCAATAGTCATGATAGTGCCTGAATTCATAACATATTTCTTCAGAATAATAAGTATTGAATGTGCAAAAGTTCATGAAGAATATGCAATCATCACTATATGCCTCCGAAGTTGTACTACAAACTTACCATCGTTCAGAATGGCGATGACAAGAATCATGAATGGCGAGAAATCAAATTTCCATATCAGTGCAATCAGCAAGAATCCAAGCTGCACGTTCACAGATCAAAGTAAATAAGAATTTCAAACACATATAAAACCATGATCTCTAGAATCTTGTAAGGCCTAAGTATAAGATAACTTACCACAATACGAATAGTGATTGACACCGCATATATCTAACAAAGAAAAAACAAGAGAAGGAATTAGGGTCAGAAGTGTAAGGAATTAGTGAATTTTGTCGCGAAAGGAAAGGAATACTTACAGTGTAATTCTTCATCCTCTGGAAGATGGCCCTGCTAGTGAGCACAGCACTAATGATGACACTGAGGCCTTCTTGAGTAAGCACAATGTCAGAGGCGCTCCGTGCTGCATCAGTAGCTCCAGCTACGGCAATTCCAATATCGGCTTTCTTCAAAGCAGGCGCGTCGTTCACACCATCTCCGGTCATTCCGCAAATGTGCTTCATCTCCTGCAGCTTCTTGACAATCTCATACTTGTGCTCTGCATCAAAGTGCACAACTTCATCAGACTGAGTAAACAATCTAACCAGATCCACTGTCTCTGTCATGATCTGCTCAAGATTTTCCTTCATGATGGCCGCCAATATGGAGGTGGACTAAAAACCCTCCCTCTTGCCGTCGGTGGTGTCGGCTAGTAGAGAGAGACTACAGAGATACGTGGTGTTTACTAGAGAGAAGGAAATGAGATCCGGTCTTGTGTTTATATAAGGGTCCGCACGCCGCGAGGCCGCGCTTGTTACGGGGACGGAGTTGGAGTACGGGGAGGGATTTTTTTTTTCTCCGTGCCGCCAAGGCCCAATCAAGATATCAGATAGGTCATTATCGATCCTATATTATTTTCTCGTATTTTACCTTTTATTTATTCGCTCTCAATCTTAGAACGAATCAAGACAAATACTAATATGTCAAGATAACAAAAGTAGTAAAAGACATTATTATTTATTAAACTGAAAGTACTAATATTTTTTTCTCGAGATTGTGCCGTGGCACGTTTTTTCATTAAGCAGAAGTAGAGTTTGTTACAACCTAAGCTGGCCACGGTAATCCACCGATTACCGAGACCAACAACCGAAAGACACACATGGTTGTGATTTACACAGTAGGATTTTACAACAAACAAGCTGAGGACAAGGCCTAAGAAGCCTCGGAGCCCGACCATATCCAGGTTCATAGCAACCGGATCGAATCCGTCCCCAAATAGCGTCTCGGGTGCCTCCTGCATGTCGGCCGACAAAGGGGCCGCAAAGGTCGCCCGAAACTTTTCAACGATGCCGTCGTCTACATTGTTGTAGTCGACGGCGATACCAAGCTTCTGCTTCAAAACATTCTGTGCCTGTAACGTGGAGTTGGCCGCGCGGGGTTTGCGATGCGTTCACTACGCCTCATCGTGAACACCGACTTCGGCGTCTTGGACCTCCTAAGCTTGGGGCCGGCACGGATGATAGGGGTCTATAGAGGGATGCAGATCCGCGACTCGATCTCTTCTTGAATCGACCTCGATTGTGCCGGTGGTTGAGGGCTGCAAAGCGCATTCCGCGCGCTGCTGTCCGCGCACTGAATCGTCTGGGGTTATTTGCAACACCGTGATCCAATGGTGTCCACTAGTCGTTAGATGACTAGTGTGGCGGTTAGATGTTGAAGTCCAAAACTTCAAGTGTCTGATGAAGCCAGCTCTTTGCATTATCTAGGGGGGGAAAAAAGACAAAATAGCCTACCAGAGTTTTCAATTTTCATTAGCTGTCTAGCTTATGGCAATAATGTCTCAAATACATATATGCGAGGACGGCTGAGTTACTTAGTTTTTACATACCATTTTGCCATAAACAGACCAGTACTTGTTCTTTTAGTGTATTGGTTGATTGACACATAATCTGATTAAATTATGTGTTCCAAAAATATTACTTGATCTGCAATATACGTGTACTTTGATAGCAAATAAGATAACAGTGTCGTACGTCCATCATTGTGTTTGCAGGAGAACAAGGTGTTGAAGTTCCTAATGTTTATGAACAATCCGTTGTCGTGGGTGATGGAGATGGCTGCTGTGATGGCCATTGCGCTTGCCAACGGCGACAACAGGCCGCCGGACTGGCAAGATTTTGTCGGCATCGTGGTGCTCCTTATCCTCAACTCCACTATCTCATTTATTGAGGAGAACAATGCCGGGAGCGCTGCAGAGGCGCTCATGGCCAACCTTGCGCCTAAGACCAAGGTGTTGCGTGACGGCCGATGGAGCAAGGAGGACGCGGCGGTCCTCGTCCCGGGTGACATTATCAGCATCAAGCTCGGCGACATCATCCCAGCTGACGCTCGCTTGCTCGAGGGCGATGCGCTCAAGATTGACCAGTCGGCGCTCACTGGCGAGTGTCTTCCGGTCACCAAGAGCCCCGGCGACGGTGTCTACTCGGGCTCCACGTGCAAGCAGGGCGAGATCGAGGCGATTGTCATCGCCACCGGCGTGCACACCTTCTTTGGGAGGGCGGCGCACCTTGTCGACAGCACCAACCAGGTCGGCCACTTCCAGAAGGTGCTCCAGGCCATCGGTAACTTCTGCATAGGAACCATCGCCGTTGGCTTATTCGTCGAGGTCATCGTCATGTACGCGGTCCAGCACCGCCGGTACCGTGAAGGCATCGACAACCTCCTCGTGCTTCTGATCGGCGGCATCCCAATTGCCATGCCTACTGTGCTCTCTGTCACCATGGCAATCGGCTCCCACAGGCTGTCGTTGCAGGGCGCTATCACCAAGCGCATGACTGCCATCGAGGAGATGGCCGGCATGGATGTGCTCTGCAGTGACAAGACCGGCACACTCACCCTCAACAAGCTCAGTGTTGACCGCAGCCTTGTTGAGATCTTTGCCGCAGGCGTTGAAAAGGACGATGTTATCTTGTTCGCTGCCAGGGCATCTAGGGTGGAGAACCAGGACGCCATCGACGCCGCCATGGTTGGCATGCTAAGTGATCCAAAGGAGGCCAGGGATGGCATTGAGGAGGTGCACTTCTTCCCCTTCAACCCCGTCGACAAGCGAACAGCCCTCACCTATATTGATCTCGCTGATGGTAGCTGGCACCGTGTCAGCAAGGGTGCACCCGAACAAGTACGTAGTCATGGCTTTCTCATCCCCATCTATTTTTTATATGGACTTTGCTATGGTACAATAGCTCGTTTTTGTATACATTGTGTTTATTTACTCCCATGGCGTGCATGACTATAGATATTGGCTCTTTGCAACTGTGGAGATAACGTCAAGAACTTGGTTCACACTGTGATCGACAAGTACGCCGAGCGTGGTCTACGATCTCTTGCAGTTGCAAGACAGGTATGATTTTACTTTCAAAATGCTCGATCGGTTATTCTACTTATGTGAGTTATGTCTTTTCTTTTTTTGTGTGTGTCTAATCTTTTGTTTTTTTGTTATATCTTGCTTTTCAACAGCAAGTCCCGGAGAAGAGGAAAGAAAGCCTCGGAGAGCCTTGGGAGTTCGTGGGTCTGCTTCCTCTCCTGGACCCACCGAGGTCAGACAGTTCCGACACAATCAAGGATGCGCTCGACCTCGGTGTCAATGTGAAGATGATCACTGGTACATTCTGCTCTGCATTTGGTTGTCTAATTCTACTCTTTCTACCTCTTTTAGGCTAAATAAAGGCGAGAGGTTTAGGCTGACATGCTCTGATAATGTCATGTGCAGGTGATCAGCTGTCCATTGCTAAGGAGACCGGGAGACGGCTAGGGATGGGCTCAAACATGTATCCATCATCGGCTCTGCTTGGGCAGAGCAAAGATGAAGCCACTGCTTCGATTCCTGTTGACGACTTGATCGAGAAGGCTGACGGCTTTGCTGGCGTCTTCCCAGGTGTGCATGAACATGGGAATTGCACTGCAATAATAATTGGTTAGATTGTTTACTCAGTCTGATGAAGTTGTGCACTTTGATGCAGAGCACAAGTATGAGATTGTCAAGAAGCTGCAGGAGATGAAGCACATTTGCGGAATGACCGGAGATGGTGTGAACGACGCGCCTGCTTTGAAGAAAGCCGATATTGGAATTGCCGTAGCTGGAGCTACTGATGCAGCACGGAGCGCCTCTGACATTGTGCTTACTCAAGAAGGCCTCAGTGTCATCATTAGTGCTGTGCTCACTAGCAGGGCCATCTTCCAGAGGATGAAGAATTACACTGTAAGTATTCCTTTCCTTTCGCGACAAAATTCACTAATTCCTTACACTTCTGACCCTAATTCCTTCTCTTGTTTTTTCTTTGTTAGATATATGCGGTGTCAATCACTATTCGTATTGTGGTAAGTTATCTTATACTTAGGCCTTACAAGATTCTAGAGATCATGGTTTTATATGTGTTTGAAATTCTTATTTACTTTGATCTGTGAACGTGCAGCTTGGATTCTTGCTGATTGCACTGATATGGAAATTTGATTTCTCGCCATTCATGATTCTTGTCATCGCCATTCTGAACGATGGTAAGTTTGTAGTACAACTTCGGAGGCATATAGTGATGATTGCATATTCTTCATGAACTTTTGCACATTCAATACTTATTATTCTGAAGAAATATGTTATGAATTCAGGCACTATCATGACTATTGCAAAGGACAGAGTAAAACCGTCGCCACACCCTGATAACTGGAAGCTGAACGAGATCTTTGCCACAGGCGTTGTGTATGGAGCCTACATGGCTGTAACGACTGTCGTATTCTTCTGGGCCATGAGAAGCACCGACTTCTTTTCTGTAAGCATATTTTCTTCTGTCTTCATGAACAACTAATCATCATCCAAATTAAGCATGAAAGAGAACAAGATCACTAACTGCCGGACATAATATTTCCCCTGTGGCAATGCAGAATACCTTCCACGTGAGATCTCTGCGCGGCAGCACCGAGGAGATGATGTCTGCCCTGTACCTGCAAGTGAGCATCATCAGCCAGGCCCTCATCTTCGTGACGCGGTCGCGCAGCTGGTGCTTCACCGAACGCCCCAGCTTCTGGCTGTGCGCAGCGTTCGTCATCGCCCAGATCGTAAGCCACACCCTACTATCTCCTTTGACTTCTGAATTCATATCGAGCATGCCTACCATGCATATCGATCGGTCTTGAGATCAAACTGCTTGCGGTTGCAGGTTGCCACTCTGATTGCAGTGTTCGCCAACTTTGGGTTTGCCCGCATCAGAGGAATCGGATGGGGTTGGGCCGGCGTCATCTGGCTCTACAGCCTCGTCACCTTCGTCCCGCTCGACCTGTTCAAGTTCTCCATCCGCTACGTGTTGAGCGGCAAGGCCTGGAACAATCTCCTGCAGAACAAGGTATGTTTCATTCTCATGTTATTTTGTACCACTGAACCTGACGCACTGGCCTTTCTGCTGCTCTTGTTTCAACAACGCAGACGGCCTTCACGACGAAGAAGAACTACGGCGGGGAGGAGCGCAAGGCGCAGTGGGCGACGACGCAGCGCAGCCTGCACGGCCTCCCTACGACCACCGAGTCCGAGGCCGGCGGCAGGCGCAGCAGCAGCAACGCGGAGCTGTCGGAGATCGCCGAGCAGGCCAAGCGGCGAGCGGAGTTCGCGAGGCTGCGCGAGAAGAACACGCTGAGGGGCCAGCTCGAGTCGTCGGCGAGGCGCAGGGGGGTCGACATCAACGCGTTCAGGACGCCGTTCTACAGCATGTAAACGTGCACGGCGTGACTCGTGAACGTGCACGGCGTTCAGGGCGTCGTCGCTTCTGTACTCGTTGCGCATTTTTAGGAGCGGTGCACCAAACAAGTGCACGCCGTCGTCAGTGACTTGCTATGTTCGTGGTCAGTAGTTTACCGGGGGCCAGTTTGCCTCGCTAGTTGTTACACGTTAGTTTTTTATCTTCCACATTAGATTACGCTCTAGTGAATTTTGTTCATCATCTCCGAAAGTTTCACAAGTGTAGTTCTTTTAGACTAACCTAATTGGGAATTAAGTACCAAGTTAGTACGTGCTTGTGTGAATTCAGCATGTTTGGTATTATCGTGTCATGTTTGTTGTTTGTCGGTGTTATATGCACACCAACACGCTAATCTTTGTTGTGCCCAATTCATAGCTTACATGATCTATACTGCCTTTCCATTCCTGTTCTAAATGGCGAGTCATTTTAGTTTTAGGGGCTGCTTGGTTACCGGCCAGCGCCTGCCACCGCCACGGAAGCTGCACCACAGTTTGTGGCAAAGAAAATCTCCGCCACACTTGCCACGGAAAAGCGCGTAGAAAAAAGTGCGGCGACAACGTGAACCAAACACTGTCTATGTGTTGTGGCTGCCATCATTGTGGCGTGGCGAAAGACAGCCGGCAACCAAACAGGCCCTTATTCTAAATCAAACTTGTCTTTATCATGTTTACTATTACTCAAAAAATCATTACTCAAAAAATCATTAGTATCTACAATATTATAAAATATAAACACGCTATTTAAATATATATTAATTCACGCTGTGCCTAACTGTTGGCCACATCTACGTATGACATGCTGTCCTTTACAGGAACTCCACCCGATTGAGTAAAACCAATTTCATTTTCCTCCACCGGATTGAGTAAAACCAATTTCCTTTCCCTATATCAAGCAATAAAGGGAATTTAAGCCAAAAAAAACTCCCGCAAATCCTCTTTCTAATCCTGTTTCACCAACTTTTTCTCAAACCCCTCAAAATTCTCCCCCTCTCTCTCAAACAAAAGGGATCCAACATTATTTTTTCTCAACCCCCTTTTCCCTTTCTCCTATGACTGACGGCTTGGGTCTACCGGGCTGGGTGGTTCAGCTAGCAATGGAATCCCCGACCGCCAGTGAATTGGTGTCAAGTGACTTAACTGACATGGTTGAGTAATGGAATCCTGATTCCTACAAAAAATAATCCGTTCGTACCCGGATAACCTCTCTTAAGAGCTCATTAAAAGCATGAATCCACTAGTTGACACTCAAATTAACCAAATTTGAACTTAGGGCTTTCAACATTCTAGACTTACACCTTTCTTAAACTTACTACAAGTGCACAAAATAGCCACCTACTCCCTCTATCCTTTTTATTCGTTCTCACTTCTGGAGAAGTCAAATATAGTTAACTTTGACTAAATATACAAAATAATATTAATATTTATAGTCAATAATTAGTATCATTAGATAGATTGTTGAATATATTTTTATAATAAATTAGTTTGGATATACAAATGTTGCTAATATTTCTACAAAATTAGTCAAACTTAAGAAAGTTTGACCAACACGAATCCTATAGCGACACTTAAATAGGGACATATGGAGTATATAATTTGAGTCAATCTCTTGTCAACTTTTCATAGGGGTTAACCATTTGTTGCACTAGAATTTGTTATGGGATAACAATTTTTATTTAAGGTTGTGCATACTATTGCAATGCACGAACATGTTTGCTAGTTTAATGTTAAAAGGAGATTGTTTCTTCTTTTTGTCTCTTGATCTGTCCATCCTTCCCTGACCATTTGTTCCTCTACTCCCTAAGAGGATGCCGTCGAGAGAGAACGGGTTGGTATCTCAATTTTGGAGGGCTGGCATTTTAGAGGAATACTAGCAAAAAATATCTGTGCGTTGCAACGAGAGAAATAAAAAAAGCTATCAAACATTAATAGAAAGCAAGGGGGGATGTTACATATCTATCGCTTGGTGTGCGCCTTGCGCCTCGCTAGTGCCGAATGGCGGGTGTGTTTGTTGGTATAGATGCGGAACCATCCCGTATAACATCTGGACTCGTCTTCTCGTTGTAACGTCGTTGTTGATGTAGATGTGGAGTTGTTATGGATGATGCATGATCTCGCCTCCTTTATGTGGCGGCATGGTTGGCTTAGGGGCCATTGTTGATGGCGTCTATTGTAGTCCTGACGTCGCGCGCGGTGCAGTGATGTTGCCTCTTTATTATTAGGTATAGATATAGAGGTATAAATATGGTTGCTTCTTCTATATATTTCTATGTAGACGTGGTTTGGCTCGTTGACGTTACCTTCGAATAGTGATATGGAAGTATGGCTGCCGCAGGTTTTTTTTTTGGGTGGGGGAGGGGGGGGGTTGGGATTTGTTGAGCTACAGTATCCATAAACAGTGCGCCTGGTGGAGTAGAGTTTGAACTTTTTTTCGGCTCTTCTTGTTACCGTGACCGGCCAGAGCTCTGGCTTGCGTGGCTTGTTCACTTTTTTTTTCTGTTTTCCCTATCTTGATCTCATCAGATTAGGCCATATCTTTAGTCCTTTTTTTTGCCAAACCGTGGCTGCCAGCTCCATGTCTTTTTTTCTCCTATTCCACGCTCCGAAAACTGACTCGATTTCGATAGTGACTTCAATATCGATATGGATATTTTTTCTATTTAGATTTGGATTAGGATCCATATTCATCTTACTCACGAGCGGAAGTATCTATTTGATTAGGATTCATAGCAATCCAGGTAACCTAAAAAACATGTCCAAGCTATAAATTAAGATTCCTATTCAGCTTACTATGATCAGAGAGATCTTTAAATTAGGATTCCTATCTATGCAGATCGCCTTAAGAAATCTTGTGTAAACAGAAAAGATACAACTCAAAAAGAAAACAAAATATTTAAAAACAGAAAAGAAAGATAAGTACCTGAACTGAGCTCCTGTTGGACACCGCTCGGTCGGATCTCCACCACCTCGAACGGAGGAATATTCACTCTCGTGGAATGTTCTATCCCATCTGGTCCTCAATAAATATCGGGACTCCATCATATACCTCAACCAAACACACGCTAATAGTATTGACCGGTTTTACTAATGATTAAAGATAAGAGTCCTACTTGGTTTATTGTCTTGTTCATGGCCTAAACTCACGTTCATCCTCATGTGAGTTAGAATAACAACACGCTTCTAGTTATGGTGTAGAGTCCAATTTCAAAACGTACCATAACATACGAGGCAAGCTATACGTTCCGGGCATGTTTACTCGTAACACATCAATTACCTCTCCTTGTGCCGTGGTTGGGAAATTGGGATTTACAGTTACAGACTTGCCAGAGTCCCGACGTCCATCCGGGGCGCAGACGTCCGGACGTTGCCACGCAGACGGAGCAAACAAGCGTATAGCGTGCCGGTCTCGTGAGGGAGTGCACTGGCAGTGGGTCCGCGTCACCCCAAATGTTGCTCACGCCGCTCTAAACGTCGTCCGTGCCGCCGGCCACTTCCCATGCGCATCCCATATGCAACACCCGATTTTTTTGAAACATCCAGATGCAACAGTTATAACATATAAAAGAAGACAAATGAAACACTTAAAACAAGCGTCTGAAACACTTTCGAAAACACTTTAAAAACATTTGAAAACCACTGCAAACATATGCAACATCCAGATGAAACACTCGCAAACATACGTATGAAACACCTGAAAACACTTAGAAACAAATTCTTGCAACATGCATGTATATGCAACATCCCGATCTACTTTGCAACATCCAAATAAAACACTTGCAACATTCGTCTGAAACAGATGAAACATTTGAAACATACACTTGAAACATAAGTGTATAGCCATTACAACATGTTTGTAACATAGATATACAACATTTGCAGCGTACCTCTGAAACATCTAAAATATTTGAAACATACTATTGCAACATGTGCTTTCAGTGTAGCATCTACTCGCTGCTAGACGAATGGAGGTTCATCGATGCGGAACTCGATGTCGTGAAGTGGCACGGAGGTCGCCAGTGTGGAGCTCGTCGGTGACACAGACCTCGGTAGGGGCAGGCGGATGGAGCACGACCACGACGGAAGGCACGAGTCCTGGTGGGGGCACAGGCGGGTCGCGCGGTGCGAGCAGGGGTGGCGTGGCCAATGGTGGGGTCCGTCTCGGAGCAGAGGCGCGCAGTGCAATGAGGGAGCAGGTGACGTGGGTAGGGGTGGCGAGGGCGTGGAGCAAAATGAGCGAGCAACTTATTATACGGGGTTCGTTTAGCGACCTATAAACAACATTACCATTGGATTATGACCTAGTGAACCAAATCTTCTGGTTGTAATAACCTGTAAGAGATGCGATCACCAGATCAATCCCAGCTCACGTGGATATGGAGGATATCCGGCTTGGGCTATATGGCGAAGTGCTATTATTAAAAAAAACAAAGTGTACGTGCATGGAGCTAAGCACGACCATAGGAGAAGAGGGATCCCAATTTCCCAACCACGGCACAAGGAGAGGTAATTGATGTGTTACGAGTAAACATGCCCGGAACGTATAGCTTGCCTCGTATGTTATGGTACGTTTTGAAATTGGACTCTACACCATAACTAGAAGCGTGTTGTTATTCTAACTCACATGAGGATGAACGTGAGTTTAGGCCATGAACAAGACAATAAACCAAGTAGGACTCTTATCTTTAATCATTAGTAAAACCGGTCAATACTATTAGCGTGTGTTTGGTTGAGGTATATGATGGAGTCCCGATATTTATTGAGGACCAGATGGGATAGAACATTCCACGAGAGTGAATATTCCTCCGTTCGAGGTGGTGGAGATCCGACCGAGCGGTGTCCAACAGGAGCTCAGTTCAGGTACTTATCTTTCTTTTCTGTTTTTAAATATTTTGTTTTCTTTTTGAGTTGTATCTTTTCTGTTTACACAAGATTTCTTAAGGCGATCTGCATAGATAGGAATCCTAATTTAAAGATCTCTCTGATCATAGTAAGCTGAATAGGAATCTTAATTTATAGCTTGGACATGTTTTTTAGGTTACCTGGATTGCTATGAATCCTAATCAAATAGATACTTCCGCTCGTGAGTAAGATGAATATGGATCCTAATCCAAATCTAAATAGAAAAAATATCCATATCGATATTGAAGTCACTATCGAAATCGAGTCAGTTTTCGGAGCGTGGAATAGGAGAAAAAAAGACATGGAGCTGGCAGCCACGGTTTGGCAAAAAAAAGGACTAAAGATATGGCCTAATCTGATGAGATCAAGATAGGGAAAACAGAAAAAAAAAAGTGAACAAGCCACGCAAGCCAGAGCTCTGGCCGGTCACGGTAACAAGAAGAGCCGAAAAAAAGTTCAAACTCTACTCCACCAGGCGCACTGTTTATGGATACTGTAGCTCAACAAATCCCAACCCCCCCCCCTCCCCCACCCAAAAAAAAAACCTGCGGCAGCCATACTTCCATATCACTATTCGAAGGTAACGTCAACGAGCCAAACCACGTCTACATAGAAATATATAGAAGAAGCAACCATATTTATACCTCTATATCTATACCTAATAATAAAGAGGCAACATCACTGCACCGCGCGCGACGTCAGGACTACAATAGACGCCATCAACAATGGCCCCTAAGCCAACCATGCCGCCACATAAAGGAGGCGAGATCATGCATCATCCATAACAACTCCACATCTACATCAACAACGACGTTACAACGAGAAGACGAGTCCAGATGTTATACGGGATGGTTCCGCATCTATACCAACAAACACACCCGCCATTCGGCACTAGCGAGGCGCAAGGCGCACACCAAGCGATAGATATGTAACATCCCCCCTTGCTTTCTATTAATGTTTGATAGCTTTTTTTATTTCTCTCGTTGCAACGCACAGATATTTTTTGCTAGTATTCCTCTAAAATGCCAGCCCTCCAAAATTGAGATACCAACCCGTTCTCTCTCGACGGCATCCTCTTAGGGAGTAGAGGAACAAATGGTCAGGGAAGGATGGACAGATCAAGAGACAAAAAGAAGAAACAATCTCCTTTTAACATTAAACTAGCAAACATGTTCGTGCATTGCAATAGTATGCACAACCTTAAATAAAAATTGTTATCCCATAACAAATTCTAGTGCAACAAATGGTTAACCCCTATGAAAAGTTGACAAGAGATTGACTCAAATTATATACTCCATATGTCCCTATTTAAGTGTCGCTATAGGATTCGTGTTGGTCAAACTTTCTTAAGTTTGACTAATTTTGTAGAAATATTAGCAACATTTGTATATCCAAACTAATTTATTATAAAAATATATTCAACAATCTATCTAATGATACTAATTATTGACTATAAATATTAATATTATTTTGTATATTTAGTCAAAGTTAACTATATTTGACTTCTCCAGAAGTGAGAACGAATAAAAAGGATAGAGGGAGTAGGTGGCTATTTTGTGCACTTGTAGTAAGTTTAAGAAAGGTGTAAGTCTAGAATGTTGAAAGCCCTAAGTTCAAATTTGGTTAATTTGAGTGTCAACTAGTGGATTCATGCTTTTAATGAGCTCTTAAGAGAGGTTATCCGGGTACGAACGGATTATTTTTTGTAGGAATCAGGATTCCATTACTCAACCATGTCAGTTAAGTCACTTGACACCAATTCACTGGCGGTCGGGGATTCCATTGCTAGCTGAACCACCCAGCCCGGTAGACCCAAGCCGTCAGTCATAGGAGAAAGGGAAAAGGGGGTTGAGAAAAAATAATGTTGGATCCCTTTTGTTTGAGAGAGAGGGGGAGAATTTTGAGGGGTTTGAGAAAAAGTTGGTGAAACAGGATTAGAAAGAGGATTTGCGGGAGTTTTTTTTGGCTTAAATTCCCTTTATTGCTTGATATAGGGAAAGGAAATTGGTTTTACTCAATCCGGTGGAGGAAAATGAAATTGGATGATGCATGATCTCGCCTCCTTTATGTGGCGGCATGGTTGGCTTAGGGGCCATTGTTGATGGCGTCTATTGTAGTCCTGACGTCGCGCGCGGTGCAGTGATGTTGCCTCTTTATTATTAGGTATAGATATAGAGGTATAAATATGGTTGCTTCTTCTATATATTTCTATGTAGACGTGGTTTGGCTCGTTGACGTTACCTTCGAATAGTGATATGGAAGTATGGCTGCCGCAGGTTTTTTTTTTGGGTGGGGGAGGGGGGGGGTTGGGATTTGTTGAGCTACAGTATCCATAAACAGTGCGCCTGGTGGAGTAGAGTTTGAACTTTTTTTCGGCTCTTCTTGTTACCGTGACCGGCCAGAGCTCTGGCTTGCGTGGCTTGTTCACTTTTTTTTTTCTGTTTTCCCTATCTTGATCTCATCAGATTAGGCCATATCTTTAGTCCTTTTTTTTGCCAAACCGTGGCTGCCAGCTCCATGTCTTTTTTTCTCCTATTCCACGCTCCGAAAACTGACTCGATTTCGATAGTGACTTCAATATCGATATGGATATTTTTTCTATTTAGATTTGGATTAGGATCCATATTCATCTTACTCACGAGCGGAAGTATCTATTTGATTAGGATTCATAGCAATCCAGGTAACCTAAAAAACATGTCCAAGCTATAAATTAAGATTCCTATTCAGCTTACTATGATCAGAGAGATCTTTAAATTAGGATTCCTATCTATGCAGATCGCCTTAAGAAATCTTGTGTAAACAGAAAAGATACAACTCAAAAAGAAAACAAAATATTTAAAAACAGAAAAGAAAGATAAGTACCTGAACTGAGCTCCTGTTGGACACCGCTCGGTCGGATCTCCACCACCTCGAACGGAGGAATATTCACTCTCGTGGAATGTTCTATCCCATCTGGTCCTCAATAAATATCGGGACTCCATCATATACCTCAACCAAACACACGCTAATAGTATTGACCGGTTTTACTAATGATTAAAGATAAGAGTCCTACTTGGTTTATTGTCTTGTTCATGGCCTAAACTCACGTTCATCCTCATGTGAGTTAGAATAACAACACGCTTCTAGTTATGGTGTAGAGTCCAATTTCAAAACGTACCATAACATACGAGGCAAGCTATACGTTCCGGGCATGTTTACTCGTAACACATCAATTACCTCTCCTTGTGCCGTGGTTGGGAAATTGGGATCCCTCTTCTCCTATGGTCGTGCTTAGCTCCATGCACGTACACTTTGTTTTTTTTAATAATAGCACTTCGCCATATAGCCCAAGCCGGATATCCTCCATATCCACGTGAGCTGGGATTGATCTGGTGATCGCATCTCTTACAGGTTATTACAACCAGAAGATTTGGTTCACTAGGTCATAATCCAATGGTAATGTTGTTTATAGGTCGCTAAACGAACCCCGTATAATAAGTTGCTCGCTCATTTTGCTCCACGCCCTCGCCACCCCTACCCACGTCACCTGCTCCCTCATTGCACTGCGCGCCTCTGCTCCGAGACGGACCCCACCATTGGCCACGCCACCCCTGCTCGCACCGCGCGACCCGCCTGTGCCCCCACCAGGACTCGTGCCTTCCGTCGTGGTCGTGCTCCATCCGCCTGCCCCTACCGAGGTCTGTGTCACCGACGAGCTCCACACTGGCGACCTCCGTGCCACTTCACGACATCGAGTTCCGCATCGATGAACCTCCATTCGTCTAGCAGCGAGTAGATGCTACACTGAAAGCACATGTTGCAATAGTATGTTTCAAATATTTTAGATGTTTCAGAGGTACGCTGCAAATGTTGTATATCTATGTTACAAACATGTTGTAATGGCTATACACTTATGTTTCAAGTGTATGTTTCAAATGTTTCATCTGTTTCAGACGAATGTTGCAAGTGTTTTATTTGGATGTTGCAAAGTAGATCGGGATGTTGCATATACATGCATGTTGCAAGAATTTGTTTCTAAGTGTTTTCAGGTGTTTCATACGTATGTTTGCGAGTGTTTCATCTGGATGTTGCATATGTTTGCAGTGGTTTTCAAATGTTTTTAAAGTGTTTTCGAAAGTGTTTCAGACGCTTGTTTTAAGTGTTTCATTTGTCTTCTTTTATATGTTATAACTGTTGCATCTGGATGTTTCAAAAAAATCGGGTGTTGCATATGGGATGCGCATGGGAAGTGGCCGGCGGCACGGACGACGTTTAGAGCGGCGTGAGCAACATTTGGGGTGACGCGGACCCACTGCCAGTGCACTCCCTCACGAGACCGGCACGCTATACGCTTGTTTGCTCCGTCTGCGTGGCAACGTCCGGACGTCTGCGCCCCGGATGGACGTCGGGACTCTGGCAAGTCTGTAACTGTAAATCCCAATTTCCCAACCACGGCACAAGGAGAGGTAATTGATGTGTTACGAGTAAACATGCCCGGAACGTATAGCTTGCCTCGTATGTTATGGTACGTTTTGAAATTGGACTCTACACCATAACTAGAAGCGTGTTGTTATTCTAACTCACATGAGGATGAACGTGAGTTTAGGCCATGAACAAGACAATAAACCAAGTAGGACTCTTATCTTTAATCATTAGTAAAACCGGTCAATACTATTAGCGTGTGTTTGGTTGAGGTATATGATGGAGTCCCGATATTTATTGAGGACCAGATGGGATAGAACATTCCACGAGAGTGAATATTCCTCCGTTCGAGGTGGTGGAGATCCGACCGAGCGGTGTCCAACAGGAGCTCAGTTCAGGTACTTATCTTTCTTTTCTGTTTTTAAATATTTTGTTTTCTTTTTGAGTTGTATCTTTTCTGTTTACACAAGATTTCTTAAG
>JAHUYU010000742.1:0-18771 GCA_030439765.1 Tripidium arundinaceum | reverse complement strand
TACAATCTCCTCTAGGCCTTGTCTGTTTGGTACATGCAACCAAACATGGCGCCTTGCACCAGTTCGGACCGGCTGTGGCTGGCATGGGCATGGCCTGCGGGCCAGGCTGGCATGGGCCCGGGCCTCGTACCAAACACGCCCTAAGGGTCCTTCATAGAGCCGACTACTCGCCAGGGGTTTGGGCTAGCTCACGGTCAGCCTGAAGACATGGAACAAGGTGGCGTGATCTCCAAGGCATCTAGGACAAAAGAAAAAGA
Source organism: Tripidium arundinaceum (assembly GCA_030439765.1). Classification (NCBI taxonomy): domain Eukaryota; kingdom Viridiplantae; phylum Streptophyta; class Magnoliopsida; order Poales; family Poaceae; genus Tripidium; species Tripidium arundinaceum. The sequence continues at coordinate 18,514 of JAHUYU010000742.1, read as the reverse complement.
ATAGTACTAATGAAGAACAGCAAGCGCCATCTCAGTTGTCCAAAGGAAATAACAGATTGGCATATGATTCAGGAATTGGATTACAAAAACAAGAACACATGGAGCTAGCTATTAACCTTATAATTGTGTCATCATCGGCATAAGAAGTGTACTTGCACTGGCTGCACACCTGTTGACGGTCCTTAAGTATCAAATTTAACCGTCAACTAGACATGGAAAGGACCTATATGCAACCAACATCTAGACTTAGGGTTTTATTTGACAGAATTCCACGAGTTTTGGTGTTTGTCTATTTCTGCAGGGGGTTATCAGAGAATACGGAGGAATGGCCCACATGTCATGATTACATAGAGATATTAAAGCCTTCGGTAATTTTCCGTAAACTATTGGACCAAAGAAGCAACTGGGCCGAGCCGGAGGGCAAGCGGAGCCCAGCCTAGGGCGCCCACCCTAGGGCCTAGGGCGCCCGCCCTGCCCTGGCGGCCAATCACAGCAAGTCTCGCGGATTATGCTCCACCGACCTCAAGGATTAAGGAAAACCGTGCGATCAAGGTCGGTTTGATCCGACGGCTGACGTTCATTTGGAAGGCCTATATAAGCAGGCCAAATACGAGGATGAAGCCCATGACGAGAATATTGAAGAATTAGGCTATTTTAATTAGTGGGAAACATGTTTAGTCCCACATTGGTTGGCTAGGAAAAAGTGGGGAAAATCCTAGGCTATAAATAGAGGGGCAGACCCCCCCCTGAGAACACACAATTATTATGAGTTGTAGAGGTGTCCCTCGAATGGATATTCTCTCTTCTCTAAATTAGAATAGATCTAGATAATGGAGAGATGGAGAGCGAGGGAGGATTGGAGGAGAGGCCGGCCTGTCGGTGCCTCCTCCGGTTGTACTTCGACATGATCAAGTTCTAATCAAGCTTGCTCCTGGGATGACTTTGGTAATCTACTTACTTCATTCATTATGCAATTACTATTCATGTATTTCTGGTTTGCAACTCTTTAGGGTACTTTAATCTATTGCTCGAGGTAGGTTAAAGGAGTAGTATAGGTGTAAGCGCGGTGCTTAGGCCTAGATTGCTTGTGAATGTCCTCTATATTCCGGATCTGTGGTAGTAGAGCGGAAAGTGACAATTCCGTCGTCCCATATCCCGTTTGTAGAGCTCGCAGGACCGGTGTGCCTGGGTTAAGCACCCTTTGTGGTGTCTCTTATCCTGTGGTACGTCCCCAGATATAGACATATCCCTATGAAGTAGAGAAACCATAGTTATCCTCTCTATTCTCCTATTATCGCCCATATACTAGATTGTGCCACTTTACCTTTGATATTTATCATATCTTATTTTACCACCTATTCTATCATCACCTACCTATCTTTTCTGGTTAAGTTAGAGCGTAGTTGGTTCTCCCGTTTCCCTGTGGATACGATTTAAAACCTTTAACCGGGTGAAAGCTACAACGGTATCCGTGCGCTTGCGGATTTATCTGTGTGCGTGTAAAATACCCATCCGACATTCTAGCGTCATGCTGGGGATGACAACCTAGTATTCAAGTGACGTTAGCAAGTGTCAACAACACCGACAGCCACAACCAAAGACCACAGACCAGCACCAATAGGCCGACAATGGCCACATTTTTCCAACAGCCATGCTTACCATCAACAGCTGGAGGAATGTTGGCACAACCATGCTTACCATTAAAAGGGGGAGCTATTGGTGCAACAAAAGAGGCATTGAAATCTCTAACAGCATGATCATAGTTAGAGTACTTCTTGTATATAGCATTTTTGAAGCCAATCACTTGTTCACTGCACTCATGCCATGTCATGTAAATCCCAGGATTCTTGCCCTTGAAAACTACATAGCAAGGGCCCTGTGGCTGTCACTCATGCCAACAAAGCCCCTGCCCTAGGCCTTGTTGTCCAACAGGTAGGTGTAGGCTACTATGAGAGCCTCCTCAAAAAATCCAGGCATCTCCATAATAGCAAGGTAGAGGTTTGCATCAACATGGGCTGGACAGTCTCCCTAAGTGCATTGGCAACATTGTTAACAGCATCTGACATGTTGGTCAGCATGAGCATCTCATCCTCAATGAAGTTGCCTCTCTTCCTCTTTCCACCCAACTGAGATGAGAGCAGATCTGTGGCCTTGCTGCCCTTACCGACCTCAATGTTGGTTTTCTCCTCACACACATGGTTGAAGGCACTTCCCTCAGCCTTAGCAGCTACACTATCAGCCTGGTTCACCCCAAGGGCCTCACTAGAACCCAATGCAAACCTACTAGTGGCCATAGCATGGCCAAAGATGGCCTCCATCTCAGTGTAGAACCTTATAGGACAGTTAAGGAACTCTTAGTCCTTAGGGTGGTCTTGCAGTAGGTGATACAGTTATAGGCAGATGGTAGAAAGACATAGAACAGGTAAGGAAGACAAATAATAGGCAAGGAAAGCAACTCAAGTGTTCTACCGCAGTGACCTAGGTGGTGCTCCCCCTCTAGCATGATTGAGTTGGTGTCACTGTCCCACAAAGCACCACTAAGATCTTTGAGCTTACAGATCCTAGCCCACTTTTGCCTCCACTTCCTCAGGTGGTTGTACACCTGAGTTGGGCTCACTGCCTCCCCACTGTACTCCTTAAGATGCTTGGCTACTAAGTTGACATCTTTGTCCTTGAAGACTTTGTCAGGCCTACTACCATCACTTACAAGCTAGGCCATCCTCCTAAGCACAAACCTAGAGGTGTTGTTGCTCCACCTCATGGGTCCAGGAGCTGCTGGTGCTACAACAGCAGGGGCAGCTGGTGCTGCAACAGCAATATCACTAGCACCAGCAGCAACTGCTGCAGCCCCAGCAGCCTCATTGAACAGGTCAGCAGCAGCCACAAACCCTCCCTGAACACCAATGTTGGCATTTCTTAACGTCATTACCAAGATAGATAAACGACCCATCCTAGGTAACGGCGCTAGAAATACTTGTTGGTACTTATTAGCATCATCATTTATGAATGTAGCATTTCAACCATTCATAGATAATAATGTTAACAAATACACTGATGGTTCAGGCTCAATCCGCAAGCGCACAGATCTATCATTATAGCATTTCACCTAGAGGTAATCATAGATATGATGATATTGCGATTGTATCCATGATATATTATGTGTTCATTGAATATCCATTAAAGACAACTTGTATCGATTGGCAATTATGTGAATTGTTTGTGAAACTCTTTTACTTGTATGGTTATTCTAAAGTTGTCCCTGATCGGAGTTCGTGTGAGGACACACATGAATATTAGATCAGCACATATATTGGTTGATGACTATGTTTCACAAGTCATGGACATAGAGATGTCAAACTAATAGTGTGGGCACATGTATGACATGGGGCTGGACTGACCCAACGTGAGATGTTGTAATTGTCTCTATACATATAATGTACGTTATGTCCTTAGACCTGAGATTGTTGTATGTATTCAAGATGTGAAACGACCTACTCAGGGACTGTCAAACGCTACTCCGTAACTGGGTAGTTATAAAGGTGGTTTTCGTGTTTGTCGGGAAACATGCTGTGAGACATAGTCGATCAAGATGGAATTTGCCCCTCTCCACGTGAGAGAGATATCACTGGACCACTCGAATGATTGGATCAAGAAATGCATGGCCGTGCTTAGGTTAAGTGTTAACCTATGAGCTGGACCAAATATCGTGAGGCAAAGGGAATAACATGTATGTGGTTTTGTGGTGGTTCGTCTGATATGATCTTTGCGTATGCATAGGAGTTGACACGCCTTGCTAGAGGCCGCTGTAAACTATTGGCCGAGTAGGAGTACTCGGGCCATGTCTATGTGTGCGTGAACCCATAGGGTCGCACGCTTAAGGGGCTGGAAGCCTAATTCGGGTTGGACCCAAATTAGACAAGGCTTAGGGTTACTAATGGGCCTCCAACTCGGGAGTTCATTAGGACACCTATATAAGCAAAGGGGTGGGCGATGGGGATAGGCAAGCCACGCCATTTGGCAGCCGCCGCCGCCCATCCCACGCCCGCGCCTGCTGCTCCTCGCGGACCTAGCAGTCCGGAGGCGCAACGCTTCCTCCCTGTACGTGTGGATACCTCGGAGGTGCTGCATCTGGAGCACAAGAATGAACCGCACGAAGGGGACGAGCGGACGGACGACCTCGCAACTGCACGGCACTGCTACGACGCATACGACTACATCGAGTCGCTTCCGCTGCACCTGTGCGTCTAGTGGTAATCCCGTGATCTATAACTAGCAGTAGTTCCTGGTTTATGAGGTCAAAAATTTTTGTTTTCCGGCTAGCGTAGCATCCTCATAACCCTACAATATATGCCTGTGTGAAACTTCACTATCCCCAATTTATCAATGTTTCATTTACCCCTGATGAACAATTGATTATTATGCTATATTATCAACATTGAGCTATCCAATATCCATGATTAGCTATTGCCTTCCCATGGGAAAATATAAATAACAATACCTGGAATACTCTAGGTGAAATGCTATAATGATAGATCTGTGCGCTTGCGGATTGAGCCTGAACCATCAGTGTATTTGTTAACATTATTATCTATGAATGGTTGAAATGCTACATTCATAAATGATGATGCTAATAAGTACCAACAAGTATTTCTAGCGCCGTTACCTAGGATGGGTCGTTTATCTATCTTGGTAATGACGTTAAGAAATGCCAACATTGGTGTTCAGGGAGGGTTTGTGGCTGCTGCTGACCTGTTCAATGAGGCTGCTGGGGCTGCAGCAGTTGCTGCTGGTGCTAGTGATATTGCTGTTGCAGCACCAGCTGCCCCTGCTGTTGTAGCACCAGCAGCTCCTGGACCCATGAGGTGGAGCAACAACACCTCTAGGTTTGTGCTTAGGAGGATGGCCTAGCTTGTAAGTGATGGTAGTAGGCCTGACAAAGTCTTCAAGGACAAAGATGTCAACTTAGTAGCCAAGCATCTTAAGGAGTACAGTGGGGAGGCAGTGAGCCCAACTCAGGTGTACAACCACCTGAGGAAGTGGAGGCAAAAGTGGGCTAGGATCTGTAAGCTCAAAGATCTTAGTGGTGCTTTGTGGGACAGTGACACCAACTCAATCATGCTAGAGGGGGAGCACCACCTAGGTCACTGCGGTAGAACACTTGAGTTGCTTTCCTTGCCTATTATTTGTCTTCCTTACCTGTTCTATGTCTTTCTACCATCTGCCTATAACTGTATCACCTACTGCAAGACCACCCTAAGGACTAAGAGTTCCTTAACTGTCCTATAAGGTTCTACACTGAGATGGAGGCCATCTTTGGCCATGCTATGGCCACTAGTAGGTTTGCATTGGGTTCTAGTGAGGCCCTTGGGGTGAACCAGGCTGATAGTGTAGCTGCTAAGGCTGAGGGAAGTGCCTTCAACCATGTGTGTGAGGAGAAAACCAACATTGAGGTCGGTAAGGGCAGCAAGGCCACAGATCTGCTCTCATCTCAGTTGGGTGGAAAGAGGAAGAGAGGCAACTTCATTGAGGATGAGATGCTCATGCTGACCAACATGTCAGATGCTGTTAACAATGTTGCCAATGCACTTAGGGAGACTGTCCAGCCCATGTTGATGCAAACCTCTACCTTGCTATTATGGAGATGCCTGGATTTTTTGAGGAGGCTCTCATAGTAGCCTACACCTACCTGTTGGACAACAAGGCCTAGGGCAGGGGCTTTGTTGGCATGAGTGACAGCCACAGGGCCCTTGCTATGTAGTTTTCAAGGGCAAGAATCCTGGGATTTACATGACATGGCATGAGTGCAGTGAACAAGTGATTGGCTTCAAAAATGCTATATACAAGAAGTACTCTAACTATGATCATGCTGTTAGAGATTTCAATGCCTCTTTTGTTGCACCAATAGCTCCCCCTTTTAATGGTAAGCATGGTTGTGCCAACATTCCTCCAGCTGTTGATGGTAAGCATGGCTGTTGGAAAAATGTGGCCATTGTCGGCCTATTGGTGCTGGTCTGTGGTCTTTGGTTGTGGCTGTCGGTGTTGTTGACACTTGCTAACGTCACTTGAATACTAGGTTGTCATCCCCAGCATGACGCTAGAATGTCGGATGGGTATTTTACACGCACACAGATAAATCCGCAAGCGCACGGATACCGTTGTAGCTTTCACCCGGTTAAAGGTTTTAAATCGTATCCACAGGGAAACGGGAGAACCAACTACGCTCTAACTTAACCAGAAAAGATAGGTAGGTGATGATAGAATAGGTGGTAAAATAAGATATGATAAATATCAAAGGTAAAGTGGCACAATCTAGTATATGGGCGATAATAGGAGAATAGAGAGGATAACTATGGTTTCTCTACTTCATAGGGATATGTCTATATCTGGGGACGTACCACAGGATAAGAGACACCACAAAGGGTGCTTAACCCAGGCACACCGGTCCTGCGAGCTCTACAAACGGGATATGGGACGACGGAATTGTCACTTTCCGCTCTACTACCACAGATCCGGAATATAGAGGACATTCACAAGCAATCTAGGCCTAAGCACCGCGCTTACACCTATACTACTCCTTTAACCTACCTCGAGCAATAGATTAAAGTACCCTAAAGAGTTGCAAACCAGAAATACATGAATAGTAATTGCATAATGAATGAAGTAAGTAGATTACCAAAGTCATCCCAGGAGCAAGCTTGATTAGAACTTGATCATGTCGAAGTACAACCGGAGGAGGCACCGACAGGCCGGCCTCTCCTCCAATCCTCCCTCGCTCTCCATCTCTCCATTATCTAGATCTATTCTAATTTAGAGAAGAGAGAATATCCATTCGAGGGACACCTCTACAACTCATAATAATTGTGTGTTCTCAGGGGGGGTCTGCCCCTCTATTTATAGCCTAGGATTTTCCCCACTTTTTCCTAGCCAACCAATGTGGGACTAAACATGTTTCCCACTAATTAAAATAGCCTAATTCTTCAATATTCTCGTCATGGGCTTCATCCTCGTATTTGGCCTGCTTATATAGGCCTTCCAAATGAACGTCAGCCGTCGGATCAAACCGACCTTGATCGCACGGTTTTCCTTAATCCTTGAGGTCGGTGGAGCATAATCCGCGAGACTTGCTGTGATTGGCCGCCAGGGCAGGGCGGGCGCCCTAGGCCCTAGGGTGGGCGCCCTAGGCTGGGCTCCGCTTGCCCTCCGGCTCGGCCCAGTTGCTTCTTTGGTCCAATAGTTTACGGAAAATTACCGAAGGCTTTAATATCTCTATGTAATCATGACATGTGGGCCATTCCTCCGTATTCTCTGATAACCCCCTGCAGAAATAGACAAACACCAAAACTCGTGGAATTCTGTCAAATAAAACCCTAAGTCTAGATGTTGGTTGCATATAGGTCCTTTCCATGTCTAGTTGACGGTTAAATTTGATACTTAAGGACCGTCAACAGGTGTGCAGCCAGTGCAAGTACACTTCTTATGCCGATGATGACACAATTATAAGGTTAATAGCTAGCTCCATGTGTTCTTGTTTTTGTAATCCAATTCCTGAATCATATGCCAATCTGTTATTTCCTTTGGACAACTGAGATGGCGCTTGCTGTTCTTCATTAGTACTATTCTTTTTCTTTTGTCCTAGATGCCTTGGAGATCACGCCACCTTGTTCCATGTCTTCAGGCTGACCGTGAGCTAGCCCAAACCCCTGGCGAGTAGTCGGCTCTATGAAGGACCCTTAGGGCGTGTTTGGTACGAGGCCCGGGCCCATGCCAGCCTGGCCCGCAGGCCATGCCCATGCCAGCCACAGCCGGTCCGAACTGGTGCAAGGCGCCATGTTTGGTTGCATGTACCAAACAGACAAGGCCTAGAGGAGATTGTATTTGATGGCACCCAATGCAGCTCGGCCCATGGCCAACTAACTTCAACTGCCACTTTGGGATCCTGTTAGATTCCCAGCCATGCCCATAACCAGAACTAGAGAAGAACACAGAGGAATAGAACACAGTTTGGAATGAAGCTAACAGCCATCAAACTTTCAAAATAATTATCCAAATAAATCAGGTATCGGGATAAAATTACTGTTGTTCATAATAACAGGCCTCAAACAGCATAGTTAATTAAGAATACAATCATGGCCGGCTCCAAGTTACAAGGACAAAAGAAAAAGAATAGTACTAATGAAGAACAGCAAGCGCCATCTCAGTTGTCCAAAGGAAATAACAGATTGGCATATGATTCAGGAATTGGATTACAAAAACAAGAACACATGGAGCTAGCTATTAACCTTATAATTGTGTCATCATCGGCATAAGAAGTGTACTTGCACTGGCTGCACACCTGTTGACGGTCCTTAAGTATCAAATTTAACCGTCAACTAGACATGGAAAGGACCTATATGCAACCAACATCTAGACTTAGGGTTTTATTTGACAGAATTCCACGAGTTTTGGTGTTTGTCTATTTCTGCAGGGGGTTATCAGAGAATACGGAGGAATGGCCCACATGTCATGATTACATAGAGATATTAAAGCCTTCGGTAATTTTCCGTAAACTATTGGACCAAAGAAGCAACTGGGCCGAGCCGGAGGGCAAGCGGAGCCCAGCCTAGGGCGCCCACCCTAGGGCCTAGGGCGCCCGCCCTGCCCTGGCGGCCAATCACAGCAAGTCTCGCGGATTATGCTCCACCGACCTCAAGGATTAAGGAAAACCGTGCGATCAAGGTCGGTTTGATCCGACGGCTGACGTTCATTTGGAAGGCCTATATAAGCAGGCCAAATACGAGGATGAAGCCCATGACGAGAATATTGAAGAATTAGGCTATTTTAATTAGTGGGAAACATGTTTAGTCCCACATTGGTTGGCTAGGAAAAAGTGGGGAAAATCCTAGGCTATAAATAGAGGGGCAGACCCCCCTGAGAACACACAATTATTATGAGTTGTAGAGGTGTCCCTCGAATGGATATTCTCTCTTCTCTAAATTAGAATAGATCTAGATAATGGAGAGATGGAGAGCGAGGGAGGATTGGAGGAGAGGCCGGCCTGTCGGTGCCTCCTCCGGTTGTACTTCGACATGATCAAGTTCTAATCAAGCTTGCTCCTGGGATGACTTTGGTAATCTACTTACTTCATTCATTATGCAATTACTATTCATGTATTTCTGGTTTGCAACTCTTTAGGGTACTTTAATCTATTGCTCGAGGTAGGTTAAAGGAGTAGTATAGGTGTAAGCGCGGTGCTTAGGCCTAGATTGCTTGTGAATGTCCTCTATATTCCGGATCTGTGGTAGTAGAGCGGAAAGTGACAATTCCGTCGTCCCATATCCCGTTTGTAGAGCTCGCAGGACCGGTGTGCCTGGGTTAAGCACCCTTTGTGGTGTCTCTTATCCTGTGGTACGTCCCCAGATATAGACATATCCCTATGAAGTAGAGAAACCATAGTTATCCTCTCTATTCTCCTATTATCGCCCATATACTAGATTGTGCCACTTTACCTTTGATATTTATCATATCTTATTTTACCACCTATTCTATCATCACCTACCTATCTTTTCTGGTTAAGTTAGAGCGTAGTTGGTTCTCCCGTTTCCCTGTGGATACGATTTAAAACCTTTAACCGGGTGAAAGCTACAACGGTATCCGTGCGCTTGCGGATTTATCTGTGTGCGTGTAAAATACCCATCCGACATTCTAGCGTCATGCTGGGGATGACAACCTAGTATTCAAGTGACGTTAGCAAGTGTCAACAACACCGACAGCCACAACCAAAGACCACAGACCAGCACCAATAGGCCGACAATGGCCACATTTTTCCAACAGCCATGCTTACCATCAACAGCTGGAGGAATGTTGGCACAACCATGCTTACCATTAAAAGGGGGAGCTATTGGTGCAACAAAAGAGGCATTGAAATCTCTAACAGCATGATCATAGTTAGAGTACTTCTTGTATATAGCATTTTTGAAGCCAATCACTTGTTCACTGCACTCATGCCATGTCATGTAAATCCCAGGATTCTTGCCCTTGAAAACTACATAGCAAGGGCCCTGTGGCTGTCACTCATGCCAACAAAGCCCCTGCCCTAGGCCTTGTTGTCCAACAGGTAGGTGTAGGCTACTATGAGAGCCTCCTCAAAAAATCCAGGCATCTCCATAATAGCAAGGTAGAGGTTTGCATCAACATGGGCTGGACAGTCTCCCTAAGTGCATTGGCAACATTGTTAACAGCATCTGACATGTTGGTCAGCATGAGCATCTCATCCTCAATGAAGTTGCCTCTCTTCCTCTTTCCACCCAACTGAGATGAGAGCAGATCTGTGGCCTTGCTGCCCTTACCGACCTCAATGTTGGTTTTCTCCTCACACACATGGTTGAAGGCACTTCCCTCAGCCTTAGCAGCTACACTATCAGCCTGGTTCACCCCAAGGGCCTCACTAGAACCCAATGCAAACCTACTAGTGGCCATAGCATGGCCAAAGATGGCCTCCATCTCAGTGTAGAACCTTATAGGACAGTTAAGGAACTCTTAGTCCTTAGGGTGGTCTTGCAGTAGGTGATACAGTTATAGGCAGATGGTAGAAAGACATAGAACAGGTAAGGAAGACAAATAATAGGCAAGGAAAGCAACTCAAGTGTTCTACCGCAGTGACCTAGGTGGTGCTCCCCCTCTAGCATGATTGAGTTGGTGTCACTGTCCCACAAAGCACCACTAAGATCTTTGAGCTTACAGATCCTAGCCCACTTTTGCCTCCACTTCCTCAGGTGGTTGTACACCTGAGTTGGGCTCACTGCCTCCCCACTGTACTCCTTAAGATGCTTGGCTACTAAGTTGACATCTTTGTCCTTGAAGACTTTGTCAGGCCTACTACCATCACTTACAAGCTAGGCCATCCTCCTAAGCACAAACCTAGAGGTGTTGTTGCTCCACCTCATGGGTCCAGGAGCTGCTGGTGCTACAACAGCAGGGGCAGCTGGTGCTGCAACAGCAATATCACTAGCACCAGCAGCAACTGCTGCAGCCCCAGCAGCCTCATTGAACAGGTCAGCAGCAGCCCAAGTTGAAGCATGAGAAGAAGGCCAAATCCACGATGCGAACCAGGGCCAATACCCAACATAGAAGTGGTCCAGACCCATCAGGGAGCCCACCAGACAAAGTCGGTGGTGAGAGGCGGCAGCCAGGGTGCGGCCGACCCCCTGGTGCAGCCGCCCTCTGGTGGCGCATCTCAGGCCCATCTTTCGCATGTCGGTTCCTATGGCGGTGCTAAAGGCGGTTCCATGGGTTACCAAGAATATTCGTCCACGAACCGACCTCTAGGCACTATATAATGCAGCCATGTTCTCCTCTGTAAAAAAGTTCACACAAGGTTTTACACATTCAGGCAAAACAACTCCAGAGCTCTCTAGTTTTAGTTTATCCTTTTAGTTGTAGTTTAGATCTAGAGCAGAGCTTCAAGTTGTAAAGAGGAGAAGAACATCTTGACTGTTCTTGGTATGAATAAATCCATTTCTAGTTCCATCTTGTTCTTGTTCTCTACTTATATTTATAGTATTGTTCTTGAATTAGAGCTAAGTTCTATATTCATGTTCTTCGTATTAGAACTAGTTCTTAGTTCGAGTATCTTGATCATGATGATTAGAACTTTGATCTTAACTAAACATATAGTTAGTGTAATTATGTTTAGGCTAATGTCTAGATGGTGGTTTACCAAGTCTTCGGGCTTGCATATGTTCTCGACCTGGGAGGACATATGTGGTTTTCGTGTATGCAAGTGTGGTACTTGGATACAAGGGAACGGGTAATTGCAGTTCGTACTCCACGGTAGTGGGGGTAGGCGGCAGGTGGTGACAGCCCTGTCCGTCCCTTGTATTCCCGCACGTTCGGGTATTGTTCTAGTTAGGATATTCTTTTATTCTTTATTCTTTTATTCAATTATCTTTCTTTACCCCTGATAGAGATGCTCATATATGTTAGGAATATGCCCTAGAGGTAATCATAGATATGATGATATTGCGATTGTATCCATGATATATTATGTGTTCATTGAATATCCATTAAAGACAACTTGTATCGATTGGCAATTATGTGAATTGTTTGTGAAACTCTTTTACTTGTATGGTTATTCTAAAGTTGTCCCTGATCGGAGTTCGTGTGAGGACACACATGAATATTAGATCAGCACATATATTGGTTGATGACTATGTTTCACAAGTCATGGACATAGAGATGTCAAACTAATAGTGTGGGCACATGTATGACATGGGGCTGGACTGACCCAACGTGAGATGTTGTAATTGTCTCTATACATATAATGTACGTTATGTCCTTAGACCTGAGATTGTTGTATGTATTCAAGATGTGAAACGACCTACTCAGGGACTGTCAAACGCTACTCCGTAACTGGGTAGTTATAAAGGTGGTTTTCGTGTTTGTCGGGAAACATGCTGTGAGACATAGTCGATCAAGATGGAATTTGCCCCTCTCCACGTGAGAGAGATATCACTGGACCACTCGAATGATTGGATCAAGAAATGCATGGCCGTGCTTAGGTTAAGTGTTAACCTATGAGCTGGACCAAATATCGTGAGGCAAAGGGAATAACATGTATGTGGTTTTGTGGTGGTTCGTCTGATATGATCTTTGCGTATGCATAGGAGTTGACACGCCTTGCTAGAGGCCGCTGTAAACTATTGGCCGAGTAGGAGTACTCGGGCCATGTCTATGTGTGCGTGAACCCATAGGGTCGCACGCTTAAGGGGCTGGAAGCCTAATTCGGGTTGGACCCAAATTAGACAAGGCTTAGGGTTACTAATGGGCCTCCAACTCGGGAGTTCATTAGGACACCTATATAAGCAAAGGGGTGGGCGATGGGGATAGGCAAGCCACGCCATTTGGCAGCCGCCGCCGCCCATCCCACGCCCGCGCCTGCTGCTCCTCGCGGACCTAGCAGTCCGGAGGCGCAACGCTTCCTCCCTGTACGTGTGGATACCTCGGAGGTGCTGCATCTGGAGCACAAGGATGAACCGCACGAAGGGGACGAGCGGACGGACGACCTCGCAACTGCACGGCACTGCTACGACGCATACGACTACATCGAGTCGCTTCCGCTGCACCTGTGCGTCTAGTGGTAATCCCGTGATCTATAACTAGCAGTAGTTCCTGGTTTATGAGGTCAAAAATTTTTGTTTTCCGGCTAGCGTAGCATCCTCATAACCCTACAATATATGCCTGTGTGAAACTTCACTATCCCCAATTTATCAATGTTTCATTTACCCCTGATGAACAATTGATTATTATGCTATATTATCAACATTGAGCTATCCAATATCCATGATTAGCTATTGCCTTCCCATGGGAAAATATAAATAACAATACCTGGAATACTCTAGGTGAAATGCTATAATGATAGATCTGTGCGCTTGCGGATTGAGCCTGAACCATCAGTGTATTTGTTAACATTATTATCTATGAATGGTTGAAATGCTACATTCATAAATGATGATGCTAATAAGTACCAACAAGTATTTCTAGCGCCGTTACCTAGGATGGGTCGTTTATCTATCTTGGTAATGACGTTAAGAAATGCCAACATTGGTGTTCAGGGAGGGTTTGTGGCTGCTGCTGACCTGTTCAATGAGGCTGCTGGGGCTGCAGCAGTTGCTGCTGGTGCTAGTGATATTGCTGTTGCAGCACCAGCTGCCCCTGCTGTTGTAGCACCAGCAGCTCCTGGACCCATGAGGTGGAGCAACAACACCTCTAGGTTTGTGCTTAGGAGGATGGCCTAGCTTGTAAGTGATGGTAGTAGGCCTGACAAAGTCTTCAAGGACAAAGATGTCAACTTAGTAGCCAAGCATCTTAAGGAGTACAGTGGGGAGGCAGTGAGCCCAACTCAGGTGTACAACCACCTGAGGAAGTGGAGGCAAAAGTGGGCTAGGATCTGTAAGCTCAAAGATCTTAGTGGTGCTTTGTGGGACAGTGACACCAACTCAATCATGCTAGAGGGGGAGCACCACCTAGGTCACTGCGGTAGAACACTTGAGTTGCTTTCCTTGCCTATTATTTGTCTTCCTTACCTGTTCTATGTCTTTCTACCATCTGCCTATAACTGTATCACCTACTGCAAGACCACCCTAAGGACTAAGAGTTCCTTAACTGTCCTATAAGGTTCTACACTGAGATGGAGGCCATCTTTGGCCATGCTATGGCCACTAGTAGGTTTGCATTGGGTTCTAGTGAGGCCCTTGGGGTGAACCAGGCTGATAGTGTAGCTGCTAAGGCTGAGGGAAGTGCCTTCAACCATGTGTGTGAGGAGAAAACCAACATTGAGGTCGGTAAGGGCAGCAAGGCCACAGATCTGCTCTCATCTCAGTTGGGTGGAAAGAGGAAGAGAGGCAACTTCATTGAGGATGAGATGCTCATGCTGACCAACATGTCAGATGCTGTTAACAATGTTGCCAATGCACTTAGGGAGACTGTCCAGCCCATGTTGATGCAAACCTCTACCTTGCTATTATGGAGATGCCTGGATTTTTTGAGGAGGCTCTCATAGTAGCCTACACCTACCTGTTGGACAACAAGGCCTAGGGCAGGGGCTTTGTTGGCATGAGTGACAGCCACAGGGCCCTTGCTATGTAGTTTTCAAGGGCAAGAATCCTGGGATTTACATGACATGGCATGAGTGCAGTGAACAAGTGATTGGCTTCAAAAATGCTATATACAAGAAGTACTCTAACTATGATCATGCTGTTAGAGATTTCAATGCCTCTTTTGTTGCACCAATAGCTCCCCTTTTAATGGTAAGCATGGTTGTGCCAACATTCCTCCAGCTGTTGATGGTAAGCATGGCTGTTGGAAAAATGTGGCCATTGTCGGCCTATTGGTGCTGGTCTGTGGTCTTTGGTTGTGGCTGTCGGTGTTGTTGACACTTGCTAACGTCACTTGAATACTAGGTTGTCATCCCCAGCATGACGCTAGAATGTCGGATGGGTATTTTACACGCACACAGATAAATCCGCAAGCGCACGGATACCGTTGTAGCTTTCACCCGGTTAAAGGTTTTAAATCGTATCCACAGGGAAACGGGAGAACCAACTACGCTCTAACTTAACCAGAAAAGATAGGTAGGTGATGATAGAATAGGTGGTAAAATAAGATATGATAAATATCAAAGGTAAAGTGGCACAATCTAGTATATGGGCGATAATAGGAGAATAGAGAGGATAACTATGGTTTCTCTACTTCATAGGGATATGTCTATATCTGGGGACGTACCACAGGATAAGAGACACCACAAAGGGTGCTTAACCCAGGCACACCGGTCCTGCGAGCTCTACAAACGGGATATGGGACGACGGAATTGTCACTTTCCGCTCTACTACCACAGATCCGGAATATAGAGGACATTCACAAGCAATCTAGGCCTAAGCACCGCGCTTACACCTATACTACTCCTTTAACCTACCTCGAGCAATAGATTAAAGTACCCTAAAGAGTTGCAAACCAGAAATACATGAATAGTAATTGCATAATGAATGAAGTAAGTAGATTACCAAAGTCATCCCAGGAGCAAGCTTGATTAGAACTTGATCATGTCGAAGTACAACCGGAGGAGGCACCGACAGGCCGGCCTCTCCTCCAATCCTCCCTCGCTCTCCATCTCTCCATTATCTAGATCTATTCTAATTTAGAGAAGAGAGAATATCCATTCGAGGGACACCTCTACAACTCATAATAATTGTGTGTTCTCAGGGGGGGGTCTGCCCCTCTATTTATAGCCTAGGATTTTCCCCACTTTTTCCTAGCCAACCAATGTGGGACTAAACATGTTTCCCACTAATTAAAATAGCCTAATTCTTCAATATTCTCGTCATGGGCTTCATCCTCGTATTTGGCCTGCTTATATAGGCCTTCCAAATGAACGTCAGCCGTCGGATCAAACCGACCTTGATCGCACGGTTTTCCTTAATCCTTGAGGTCGGTGGAGCATAATCCGCGAGACTTGCTGTGATTGGCCGCCAGGGCAGGGCGGGCGCCCTAGGCCCTAGGGTGGGCGCCCTAGGCTGGGCTCCGCTTGCCCTCCGGCTCGGCCCAGTTGCTTCTTTGGTCCAATAGTTTACGGAAAATTACCGAAGGCTTTAATATCTCTATGTAATCATGACATGTGGGCCATTCCTCCGTATTCTCTGATAACCCCCTGCAGAAATAGACAAACACCAAAACTCGTGGAATTCTGTCAAATAAAACCCTAAGTCTAGATGTTGGTTGCATATAGGTCCTTTCCATGTCTAGTTGACGGTTAAATTTGATACTTAAGGACCGTCAACAGGTGTGCAGCCAGTGCAAGTACACTTCTTATGCCGATGATGACACAATTATAAGGTTAATAGCTAGCTCCATGTGTTCTTGTTTTTGTAATCCAATTCCTGAATCATATGCCAATCTGTTATTTCCTTTGGACAACTGAGATGGCGCTTGCTGTTCTTCATTAGTACTATTCTTTTTCTTTTGTCCTTGTAACTTGGAGCCGGCCATGATTGTATTCTTAATTAACTATGCTGTTTGAGGCCTGTTATTATGAACAACAGTAATTTTATCCCGATACCTGATTTATTTGGATAATTATTTTGAAAGTTTGATGGCTGTTAGCTTCATTCCAAACTGTGTTCTATTCCTCTGTGTTCTTCTCTAGTTCTGGTTATGGGCATGGCTGGGAATCTAACAGGATCCCAAAGTGGCAGTTGAAGTTAGTTGGCCATGGGCCGAGCTGCATTGGGTGCCATCAAATACAATCTCCTCTAGGCCTTGTCTGTTTGGTACATGCAACCAAACATGGCGCCTTGCACCAGTTCGGACCGGCTGTGGCTGGCATGGGCATGGCCTGCGGGCCAGGCTGGCATGGGCCCGGGCCTCGTACCAAACACGCCCTAAGGGTCCTTCATAGAGCCGACTACTCGCCAGGGGTTTGGGCTAGCTCACGGTCAGCCTGAAGACATGGAACAAGGTGGCGTGATCTCCAAGGCATCTAGGACCGACCTAGTCGGATTACTAGAAAAGTTAGCTTCTGTAATAGAACAAAAACTCTTCTGTCGTAACCGACTAGGACTATGATCAATGCGCCTACCCTTTGGACTATATAAAGAGAGGCAGGGGCACCCCCTTGTCATCAGATCATACACAACAATCCAACACAAAGGCATCACACCAAACTGGACGTAAGTTATTACGCTATTTAGCGGCCTGAATCAGTATAATTCGCTGTCTTTGCATTCACCGTCGAGCTCTTGAACGTGAATTCACCGAAAACCGCTACCTGGCGCGCTAGTTGTCAGTGTTTGATGACCGGCAACATGTTATGGGGTTATCTGAAATAGTGATTGGTGGGCTTTGGCGTATGCAGAACTCGACGGTGAATGCAAAGACAGCGAATTATACTGATTCAGGCCGCTAAATAGCGTAATAACTTACGTCCAGTTTGGTGTGATGCCTTTGTGTTGGATTGTTGTGTATGATCTGATGACAAGGGGGTGCCCCTGCCTCTCTTTATATAGTCCAAAGGGTAGGCGCATTGATCATAGTCCTAGTCGGTTACGACAGAAGAGTTTTTGTTCTATTACAGAAGCTAACTTTTCTAGTAATCCGACTAGGTCGGTCCTAGATGCCTTGGAGATCACGCCACCTTGTTCCATGTCTTCAGGCTGACCGTGAGCTAGCCCAAACCCCTGGCGAGTAGTCGGCTCTATGAAGGACCCTTAGGGCGTGTTTGGTACGAGGCCCGGGCCCATGCCAGCCTGGCCCGCAGGCCATGCCCATGCCAGCCACAGCCGGTCCGAACTGGTGCAAGGCGCCATGTTTGGTTGCATGTACCAAACAGACAAGGCCTAGAGGAGATTGTATTTGATGGCACCCAATGCAGCTCGGCCCATGGCCAACTAACTTCAACTGCCACTTTGGGATCCTGTTAGATTCCCAGCCATGCCCATAACCAGAACTAGAGAAGAACACAGAGGAATAGAACACAGTTTGGAATGAAGCTAACAGCCATCAAACTTTCAAAATAATTATCCAAATAAATCAGGTATCGGGATAAAATTACTGTTGTTCATAATAACAGGCCTCAAACAGCATAGTTAATTAAGAATACAATCATGGCCGGCTCCAAGTTACAAGGACAAAAGAAAAAGAATAGTACTAATGAAGAACAGCAAGCGCCATCTCAGTTGTCCAAAGGAAATAACAGATTGGCATATGATTCAGGAATTGGATTACAAAAACAAGAACACATGGAGCTAGCTATTAACCTTATAATTGTGTCATCATCGGCATAAGAAGTGTACTTGCACTGGCTGCACACCTGTTGACGGTCCTTAAGTATCAAATTTAACCGTCAACTAGACATGGAAAGGACCTATATGCAACCAACATCTAGACTTAGGGTTTTATTTGACAGAATTCCACGAGTTTTGGTGTTTGTCTATTTCTGCAGGGGGTTATCAGAGAATACGGAGGAATGGCCCACATGTCACCGGAA
>JAHUYU010001646.1:0-18067 GCA_030439765.1 Tripidium arundinaceum | reverse complement strand
ATTCCCAGCACCGTAAGACCCTTCAATTCACGGGTTGACACTGCCGAAGGATTGCCGCTCCTAGCCAGGCTCAGCCGAAGGGGACCGAAATACGCGTTTTTTCCATCTGAGAGCGGATCAAAGGAGAAAACAAAATAAAATATCCAAACTATTGAAGAGTGATGGGAGCTTTACGGAAGATGAGGATGAGATGGCTGATCTCACGATATAATTTTATAAAAACCTGTATACATCCCTGTATACATCGGAAGGGACGGTGCAGATGGATCAGTTACTAGATAAGGTACCGGTGAAGGTCACCGGGGTGATGAATGACCTGTTGCTGAAGCCTTTTAGTAGCAATGAGGTGAAGACTGCTCTATTTCAGATATTCCCAACAAAGGCACCGGGGCCGGATGGGTACCTGTAGAATCCCTACTAAGCCTAGAGGGGGGTGAATAGGCCTGTTTAAAATCAACTCGAACAAAGGTTAGTCACCTGCGCGACACTACCGCTCAGCGGTCGGCATTGCCGCGCCGCGGCACTGCTGCTCTACACACGGCACTGCCGCTCCACCTGACAAGTTCGTGAACACAATTCAAAATCTACCCAAGAGAAAATAGATCGAGCAATTTACTGAGCTTTCTAGGGTAGAGTAGAGCCTATTCCACCACCTGGATGTTGGCGGAGGAGCACGAGCGAGTTGATTAGGACCAAACCCTAGAATCACCAACAAACACAAGTAGCACAATACAAAGCAAGAACACAGTGGAGACAAGTATTTATCCAGTGGTTCAGCTCGCCATAAAGGCTTGCCTACCTCCACGTTGTTGAGGAAGCCACAAAGGCTTGGGTCTCATAAACCCTATCCTCATTCTCAACTCAAGAGAGCGATCTCGTGAGATGAGGGGTTCTTACTAGTTGAAGAGGGTGATTACAAATGTCCCGGAGCTGCCACATAAGTTGGAAGCTCCATGGGCGAAGCTCTAGCCGGCTAGGAGCAAAGCTCCAAAAGAAACAAACACAATCCACCGGCTTGAACGCGAACCAAGTGCTCTAGGAGTTGAAGAATAGGTTGGAGAGCTTTCTTTCTTAGTTTGGAGGCTCAATCTCTCAAGGAATTGAAGAGAAAATGTTGGGAGAAGCTTGAAGTGCTCCAATGGAGTGAGAGAGGAAGAGAGCTTTCTAAGTTGAGCAGAAGGGTGTCTGGTCGGGATAGCCGTTGGGAGGAGGAAGGGGATGAGGTAATACCCCTCCACTCCAACGGTTAGATTTCAAGTCGCGGCAGTGTCGCTGGGCGAGAGGCGGTGCCGCTCCAACCTAGTAGCCAACAAACAAGGAATGAAGGACTTACTGCCTAGGCTAAGGTTTGAGGATATTTTGGTGGGTAAATTGAGCACTTTGTTGCACATAAAAGCTTGTGCATTGTATCCCTCTTGATAGTATGGCTTTTCCTACACTCAAATTCAAACTAGAAAATAGATTAAACGCCTTTGAGTCGGTTGCCACGTCCTTTTGTAATTGAGGGCTCCACCATCAAATGGATTATCCTTCTTTTCATTTTACCTGCCTGTCATCTCGATAAATCTCATTAGTCCTTTAATTGCATGGTCATTATCACCAAAACCCACAATAGGGCTTGATTGCTCTTACAATCTCTTCATTTTTGGTGATTGATGACAACACAATTAGAGCTTACAAAAGATACAAATATACCACTGAGATTTTCGAGCCATGGGTGTAGGATCGCCCCCTAAATATGTGAGTGGAGAATTGAATACTCAAATTGGCATGAGAAGCCAAAATTCACATATTTTGAGTGAAATGAGTGCTCCCCCTGCATCCATTTCATTTGTGGGGTGCTGCACACTGTGTTATAATAATAAACGTGATGCGAATGACAGTTATGCACATCAGAGTAACTGGCTGTAGCTGCACTGCGTGGCATTGCCGCTCAGTGCCCGGCACTACCACTAGGCGGCACTGCCGCTCTTGAGACTAACAGCACTAAAAGCGAAAGACAAACACCACCACAAAGCTATCACAACAAGTCTATACCTAATAATAAAGAGGCAAAATTTCTACCTCTTTTTTGGTCCGTATGTTTTTTGTCTGGCCTATCCATCTCACATTATATCACATTTTAAACTAATTGACTCTCCACCGTTCTCCGTCTCCTCTTCTCGGTCTAACACTTATATCGAACAAAACCAAATTCTCCGTCTCCTCTTCTCGGTCTAAGACTTACCGAACAAAACCAACTTGGATATGCATGATCAAAACCACTGCGGACAACTAGATTGAGACCAAATCGAATCCCACTGAGATGCAAGAGAACCAAATTGAGGACACCTGCACCAGATCGAGATCAAAACAAGAGCACAGATCAAACCAAATTGAGAACAAATCAAAACCACAACGGACAACTAGATTGAGACCAAATCGAAACCACCATGGACAACTAGACCGAATTGAATAGAAACATACTGAGTCATAAATCAAGGAAGCATGGCGATGGGCACAAATCAAATATGAGCAGAGAATAGACGAGCACGTGGAGGCGTCAAGCTTGGCTAGCTGCTTGACACTGCGGGGGACCTCATCCGCGTCGGACCAGACAAAGTCAGCGAGATCGGAGACCACCAGGGCCGCAGCATTGGCGAAGGACGCAACGGCGGCAGTGAGACGCACAAGGCGGTGGGGGCGCTCCGCGACGACCGGGTGGTGGTAGGGCCTTCGACCGGCGCTGGAAGGGGTGAGGACGGGTGAGAAGACCACCGCAGGAAGGGGCAAGGAGACCGCCGCGCGGGGGCCAGCGTGGATGCCGGCACCGGAGGAGCGGAGGAGGCTCAGCGCGGAGAAGGAAAAAGTTGGCGCTAGGAGGGGCGGAGGCTGATGTTGGGACGTCCCTCCGAGGCGGCGTGGGGTGGGGCGGAGGAGGCCGGCGGCAGTGATGCCGATCCGCTTCGAGCGATACGGGTCAGCAGGGATATGTGCGTGCGTGAAGAAAGAAGCGTGCGCCTATAGATGAGATAAGGATAAGGTAGAGAAATAGAGAGGGAAAGGTTAAGAAAGAGAAGGGAAAAAAGAGAAAATAGGTAAAAAAGAAAAGGGTATTAACGACATTTTCTCCTTTTCAATAGCCCGACGAAGCTATTTTGCCAAATGTTTTTTAGAAAGGCTTTTGCTCCTCCATAGAAGCTGCTCCTTCAAAGGATGAAAGGTCCTAAATGGCTAGAGGGGAGGGTGAATAGCCTAATTAAAATTCTACAAAATCACTAGAGCAAACTTTGTTAGATAATATGATGGCAATTATGCGGTTTTGCTCTAGCTCTATTTCGCCACAAGCAAGCCACCTACCACGTGCTAGTTGCTATGATCTATAAGTTGATTTTCACACAATCAAGCAAGGCTAGCAACTAATCAACTAGGCTAATTACCAACTAAGCAAGGAAGGAAGCTAGTAAACTAATTACAACTAAATACAACTACTAGCTACCACAACTATCAAGATAAGCAAGCAACTACCACACATGACTATATGTATGAAAGTAATACAAGTGAGGTAGAGAGCGATACCGAACTGGGCAAGCGATAAATCAGTCACAAGAATACCAAAAATGACACAGTGATTTATCCTGTGGTTTGGTTGCTTGCCGGCAACTTAGTCCACGTTGTGGCGATACACTCACTTGGTGGCTCACGCGCTAATAGGCATCACACGCCTAGCCCACCACTTGGGTGCCGTAAGAACCAACACAAAAGAGGATCCACAAGCCACGAGCAATCCACTAGAGTTGCCTTTCGCGATCTCCCTCAGGGAATAGGCACAAGAATCCCTCACAAACACCACGATCAGAGCTGGAGACAATCACCACCCTCCGCTCAACGATCTCCATCACCTTGAGTGCCACCTAGCTCCACCATGGACTTGGACCAACCTATATCATCTACACACTTAGAGCATAGGGTTAGTCCAATAGGTTTCATCAATTAGCCAAAATCAAACTAGGGCTTTCAAAGGAGCAAGAGTCAAAGCTGTTTTCGGAGGACCCAGATCCCTACCAAACAGGTCCTTTTTGTGGGAGCGTGTGGCCGCGGCACAGATAATGGTGCCGGGGCCGGCAGTTTCGAGTTGGGCTCTGGACTCCGCCCGGTGTGCACTGTGAAGCCGTGTTGGATAAGTCCAGAACTCTATGTATGTGTACCCGCGTAGTGTGTGCCACATTTTTTCCAGCCCACGTGTTTTATCCAGGTAATGACTAGATGACTAAGTTTTGAATGATTTGAGATAAAATTTATTTTGGGATAAAAATAGACTTAAATCTATATCACCTTTGGCTAAGCATTATTTTTTTGGTAGGGAAATGTATGTTTATTTCGAATCTATATATTGTATTTAATTTTTATTTTCCTTTATGAAGATTGTATTTACTACCGGTATTGGAGTTCTGCGATTGGCAACAAACAACACAGTTTCTTTTATAAAAAATGCATAATTTGCTATTTGCACGAACATCTCTTACGTCTAATTATTTAATAATTCATATTCACTTATGTTCTATTTTATTGTAGTTTTTCATATATACAAGGTAGAGTGGCATATCTTTGTCTCTCTATTTTATCAAAGAGAGGACCACGTTCAAAATTGAAATAGGTAGCATTGGATTTATCAAGAATTGACGATTAGAACACTATATGTTAATAATCTCTTCGTTGCAAATTATAAGTCATTGCTCCTTTCTTGGTAAGAGATTAAAATCATAATTACTTAATTCTCTTGAACTCATGAGACGTACTCATGCGAGTTAGATAGCATATGTCCAACCAACGTACGGACTCTGATTCTGAAGCGTTGCAACGGGATTTATATCTTGTGTCATTTATTCTAATACGCTTCAGAATCAGAGTCCGTACGTTGGTTGGACATATGCTATCTAACTCGCATGAGTACGTCTCATGAGTTCAAGAGAATTAAGTAATTATGATTTTAATCTCTTACCAAGAAAGGAGCAATGACTTATAATTTGCAACGAAGAGATTATTAACATATAGTGTTCTAATCGTCAATTCTTGATAAATCCAATGCTACCTATTTCAATTTTGAACGTGGTCCTCTCTTTGATAAAATAGAGAGACAAAGATATGCCACTCTACCTTGTATATATGAAAAACTACAATAAAATAGAACATAAGTGAATATGAATTATTAAATAATTAGACGTAAGAGATGTTCGTGCAAATAGCAAATTATGCATTTTTTATAAAAGAAACTGTGTTGTTTGTTGCCAATCGCAGAACTCCAATACCGGTAGTAAATACAATCTTCATAAAGGAAAATAAAAATTAAATACAATATATAGATTCGAAATAAACATACATTTCCCTACCAAAAAAATAATGCTTAGCCAAAGGTGATATAGATTTAAGTCTATTTTTATCCCAAAATAAATTTTATCTCAAATCATTCAAAACTTAGTCATCTAGTCATTACCTGGATAAAACACGTGGGCTGGAAAAAATGTGGCACACACTACGCGGGTACACATACATAGAGTTCTGGACTTATCCAACACGGCTTCACAGTGCACACCGGGCGGAGTCCAGAGCCCAACTCGAAACTGCCGGCCCCGGCACCATTATCTGTGCCGCGGCC
Source organism: Tripidium arundinaceum (assembly GCA_030439765.1). Lineage (NCBI taxonomy): Eukaryota > Viridiplantae > Streptophyta > Magnoliopsida > Poales > Poaceae > Tripidium > Tripidium arundinaceum. The sequence goes on along the minus strand of JAHUYU010001646.1, from coordinate 12,432 downwards.
ACACGCTCCCACAAAAAGGACCTGTTTGGTAGGGATCTGGGTCCTCCGAAAACAGCTTTGACTCTTGCTCCTTTGAAAGCCCTAGTTTGATTTTGGCTAATTGATGAAACCTATTGGACTAACCCTATGCTCTAAGTGTGTAGATGATATAGGTTGGTCCAAGTCCATGGTGGAGCTAGGTGGCACTCAAGGTGATGGAGATCGTTGAGCGGAGGGTGGTGATTGTCTCCAGCTCTGATCGTGGTGTTTGTGAGGGATTCTTGTGCCTATTCCCTGAGGGAGATCGCGAAAGGCAACTCTAGTGGATTGCTCGTGGCTTGTGGATCCTCTTTTGTGTTGGTTCTTACGGCACCCAAGTGGTGGGCTAGGCGTGTGATGCCTATTAGCGCGTGAGCCACCAAGTGAGTGTATCGCCACAACGTGGACTAAGTTGCCGGCAAGCAACCAAACCACAGGATAAATCACTGTGTCATTTTTGGTATTCTTGTGACTGATTTATCGCTTGCCCAGTTCGGTATCGCTCTCTACCTCACTTGTATTACTTTCATACATATAGTCATGTGTGGTAGTTGCTTGCTTATCTTGATAGTTGTGGTAGCTAGTAGTTGTATTTAGTTGTAATTAGTTTACTAGCTTCCTTCCTTGCTTAGTTGGTAATTAGCCTAGTTGATTAGTTGCTAGCCTTGCTTGATTGTGTGAAAATCAACTTATAGATCATAGCAACTAGCACGTGGTAGGTGGCTTGCTTGTGGCGAAATAGAGCTAGAGCAAAACCGCATAATTGCCATCATATTATCTAACAAAGTTTGCTCTAGTGATTTTGTAGAATTTTAATTAGGCTATTCACCCTCCCCTCTAGCCATTTAGGACCTTTCATCCTTTGAAGGAGCAGCTTCTATGGAGGAGCAAAAGCCTTTCTAAAAAACATTTGGCAAAATAGCTTCGTCGGGCTATTGAAAAGGAGAAAATGTCGTTAATACCCTTTTCTTTTTTACCTATTTTCTCTTTTTTCCCTTCTCTTTCTTAACCTTTCCCTCTCTATTTCTCTACCTTATCCTTATCTCATCTATAGGCGCACGCTTCTTTCTTCACGCACGCACATATCCCTGCTGACCCGTATCGCTCGAAGCGGATCGGCATCACTGCCGCCGGCCTCCTCCGCCCCACCCCACGCCGCCTCGGAGGGACGTCCCAACATCAGCCTCCGCCCCTCCTAGCGCCAACTTTTTCCTTCTCCGCGCTGAGCCTCCTCCGCTCCTCCGGTGCCGGCATCCACGCTGGCCCCCGCGCGGCGGTCTCCTTGCCCCTTCCTGCGGTGGTCTTCTCACCCGTCCTCACCCCTTCCAGCGCCGGTCGAAGGCCCTACCACCACCCGGTCGTCGCGGAGCGCCCCCACCGCCTTGTGCGTCTCACTGCCGCCGTTGCGTCCTTCGCCAATGCTGCGGCCCTGGTGGTCTCCGATCTCGCTGACTTTGTCTGGTCCGACGCGGATGAGGTCCCCCGCAGTGTCAAGCAGCTAGCCAAGCTTGACGCCTCCACGTGCTCGTCTATTCTCTGCTCATATTTGATTTGTGCCCATCGCCATGCTTCCTTGATTTATGACTCAGTATGTTTCTATTCAATTCGGTCTAGTTGTCCATGGTGGTTTCGATTTGGTCTCAATCTAGTTGTCCGTTGTGGTTTTGATTTGTTCTCAATTTGGTTTGATCTGTGCTCTTGTTTTGATCTCGATCTGGTGCAGGTGTCCTCAATTTGGTTCTCTTGCATCTCAGTGGGATTCGATTTGGTCTCAATCTAGTTGTCCGCAGTGGTTTTGATCATGCATATCCAAGTTGGTTTTGTTCGGTAAGTCTTAGACCGAGAAGAGGAGACGGAGAATTTGGTTTTGTTCGATATAAGTGTTAGACCGAGAAGAGGAGACGGAGAACGGTGGAGAGTCAATTAGTTTAAAATGTGATATAATGTGAGATGGATAGGCCAGACAAAAAACATACGGACCAAAAAAGAGGTAGAAATTTTGCCTCTTTATTATTAGGTATAGACTTGTTGTGATAGCTTTGTGGTGGTGTTTGTCTTTCGCTTTTAGTGCTGTTAGTCTCAAGAGCGGCAGTGCCGCCTAGTGGTAGTGCCGGGCACTGAGCGGCAATGCCACGCAGTGCAGCTACAGCCAGTTACTCTGATGTGCATAACTGTCATTCGCATCACGTTTATTATTATAACACAGTGTGCAGCACCCCACAAATGAAATGGATGCAGGGGGAGCACTCATTTCACTCAAAATATGTGAATTTTGGCTTCTCATGCCAATTTGAGTATTCAATTCTCCACTCACATATTTAGGGGGCGATCCTACACCCATGGCTCGAAAATCTCAGTGGTATATTTGTATCTTTTGTAAGCTCTAATTGTGTTGTCATCAATCACCAAAAATGAAGAGATTGTAAGAGCAATCAAGCCCTATTGTGGGTTTTGGTGATAATGACCATGCAATTAAAGGACTAATGAGATTTATCGAGATGACAGGCAGGTAAAATGAAAAGAAGGATAATCCATTTGATGGTGGAGCCCTCAATTACAAAAGGACGTGGCAACCGACTCAAAGGCGTTTAATCTATTTTCTAGTTTGAATTTGAGTGTAGGAAAAGCCATACTATCAAGAGGGATACAATGCACAAGCTTTTATGTGCAACAAAGTGCTCAATTTACCCACCAAAATATCCTCAAACCTTAGCCTAGGCAGTAAGTCCTTCATTCCTTGTTTGTTGGCTACTAGGTTGGAGCGGCACCGCCTCTCGCCCAGCGACACTGCCGCGACTTGAAATCTAACCGTTGGAGTGGAGGGGTATTACCTCATCCCCTTCCTCCTCCCAACGGCTATCCCGACCAGACACCCTTCTGCTCAACTTAGAAAGCTCTCTTCCTCTCTCACTCCATTGGAGCACTTCAAGCTTCTCCCAACATTTTCTCTTCAATTCCTTGAGAGATTGAGCCTCCAAACTAAGAAAGAAAGCTCTCCAACCTATTCTTCAACTCCTAGAGCACTTGGTTCGCGTTCAAGCCGGTGGATTGTGTTTGTTTCTTTTGGAGCTTTGCTCCTAGCCGGCTAGAGCTTCGCCCATGGAGCTTCCAACTTATGTGGCAGCTCCGGGACATTTGTAATCACCCTCTTCAACTAGTAAGAACCCCTCATCTCACGAGATCGCTCTCTTGAGTTGAGAATGAGGATAGGGTTTATGAGACCCAAGCCTTTGTGGCTTCCTCAACAACGTGGAGGTAGGCAAGCCTTTATGGCGAGCTGAACCACTGGATAAATACTTGTCTCCACTGTGTTCTTGCTTTGTATTGTGCTACTTGTGTTTGTTGGTGATTCTAGGGTTTGGTCCTAATCAACTCGCTCGTGCTCCTCCGCCAACATCCAGGTGGTGGAATAGGCTCTACTCTACCCTAGAAAGCTCAGTAAATTGCTCGATCTATTTTCTCTTGGGTAGATTTTGAATTGTGTTCACGAACTTGTCAGGTGGAGCGGCAGTGCCGTGTGTAGAGCAGCAGTGCCGCGGCGCGGCAATGCCGACCGCTGAGCGGTAGTGTCGCGCAGGTGACTAACCTTTGTTCGAGTTGATTTTAAACAGGCCTATTCACCCCCCTCTAGGCTTAGTAGGGATTCTACAGGTACCCATCCGGCCCCGGTGCCTTTGTTGGGAATATCTGAAATAGAGCAGTCTTCACCTCATTGCTACTAAAAGGCTTCAGCAACAGGTCATTCATCACCCCGGTGACCTTCACCGGTACCTTATCTAGTAACTGATCCATCTGCACCGTCCTTCCGATGTATACAGGGATGTATACAGGTTTTTATAAAATTATATCGTGAGATCAGCCATCTCATCCTCATCTTCCGTAAAGCTCCCATCACTCTTCAATAGTTTGGATATTTTATTTTGTTTTCTCCTTTGATCCGCTCTCAGATGGAAAAAAACGCGTATTTCGGTCCCCTTCGGTGAGCCAGGCAATACGAGATCGTTGTCTCCACATAATTTCCTCCCTGTAATTGAGCTCCACGATTCTGTCCACCGCCTTTAATTCCTCATGGGACGGGCTTGTTCTTGCCGGGTCCGATCGCAGCTGATCCAGCCGCACCGTAAGACCCTTCAATTCACGGGTTGACACTGCCGAAGGATTGCCGCTCCTAGCCAGGCTCGCCGACAAAGCCTCAAGCTTCTTCTGCAGCCTGTCTAGGGTTGTCACCCGCGTCTGGTCACCCTAGGCCTGGGCTAGCATACCCTTGAACTCCTCGTGTCTCTCCCACATTATCTCATAACGGAATTGCTTGCGCCGTCCTCCCCTGAGTTAAGCGGTCTATTATCCCATCGTAATCCGATGGGGCCATGGTCTGAGGCCGCCGACGTCAGGTGCCTGACCACAGCGGTTGGAAACCTAGCGCCCCACTCTGCGCAAGCTAGTGCCCTATCGAGCCTGACGCGACAGAAGGAGCCCCCAGCCACTTTCTTCTCAAACGTCCATCTGCGCCCTTCGAAACCAAGGTCGACAAGTCGCAGATGTCCACCGCATCCAAAAGCCAGCTATCTGGCTTTGGCTCCTTTTCTGTGTACCTTCATGTTCTGACTGTAAAAGAACCTCATTAAAATCTTTGATACAGAACCATGGAAGATAAGAAGAAGCCTTGATGAACTTCAACATCTCCCATATCTTGTGGCGTTCTGCAACCTGCGCCTCACCATAGACACACATCAAACGCCACGGCTCATCCCCACTCTCTGTAATAATAGTATCAATGTGATATTGAGAGTACGGTAACAATTCAACCCTAGTATTATTGTTCCAAAACATTCCGAGGCCACCACTGCGCCCTGAGCTACTCACAGTGAAAGCATTGTCGAAACCTAGGGTACCTTTTAGACTTCAACCCATGCTCGGTGGACCTGAGTTTCGAGGACACAAAGCACGGTAGGGGCAACTGTCTTCGCTAACTCATGAAGCTCTTTAACCGTCGCGGCGCTGCCCAGACCCCGACAGTTCCAACTAAGGCAACTCATTCGTGAAGGCAGTCCTCCTTGTCGGAGGCCGTCGTTCTCTATCTTCCCATGCCAAGAACACCCCCTCCATCTCTGATTCAGAAAGCTTCAGCTTCTGCAGCAGATCGTTGACATCCACATCCTTCTTCTCCTTCCCCATGCTCGAGCCCTCCGCCATTGTCCCACACAAGAGCAGGGTTGCACCCGCCAAGGTCGGGCAGCTGACTGTGTCAACCCCTTGATCAACCCGAGCGGAGCAGTCCAGCAAGTCGTCGTGGGTTTCAGCGTCGAAGACCTCCGTCGCGAGAGCCGCCGGTGGAGTCGCCGTTCCCTAGTTTCCTATGTCCGCCATGGCGTCGATTGCGAAGGAACAGAACTGGGCTTAGTGGGCTCTGTTGGACTGCTTGGGCCTTCAAGAGTCCAACAACGAAGCCACCCTTCAAGAGGCGTAAATTGCCTTCATTTTTTCTATTTTATCCGGTTTAGATGTGAAAATGGATGTCCGGAAATCTAATCGGTATCAGCTAATATGGATGTATCTAATTTTATTTTCTACTATTTTTCTCTATTTTAATTCTAGATCAGTATTAGAAAATTTTGTGGATATTCGATGCATTTGGTAACAGTAGTATGTGTCTGCGTAGGTTTATAGGAGGTGGCGGAAGAAAAAAGCCCGCGGGGGAAGGGGGGGTGGGGGTTCGCTTTAAGGCACGCCGAGTGTACAGTAAAAAATCAGGAATGCACAATAGTTCCCAAATCACAGGGTCCATGTATGTTACTCATGCACACCGCAAATGAAGGTACACAGAAAAGGAGCCAAAGCCAGATAGCTGGCTTTTGGATGCGGTGGACATCTGCGACCTTGTCGACCTTGGTTTCGAAGGGCGCAGATGGACGTTTGAGAAGAAAGTGGCTGGGGGCTCCTTCTGTCGCGTCAGGCTCGATAGGGCACTAGCTTGCGCAGAGTGGGGCGCTAGGTTTCCAACCGCTGTGGTCAGGCACCTGACGTCGGCGGCCTCAGACCATGGCCCCATCGGATTACGATGGGATAATAGACCGCTTAACTCAGGGGAGGACGGCGCAAGCAATTCCGTTATGAGATAATGTGGGAGAGACACGAGGAGTTCAAGGGTATGCTAGCCCAGGCCTAGGGTGACCAGACGCGGGTGACAACCCTAGACAGGCTGCAGAAGAAGCTTGAGGCTTTGTCGGCGAGCCTGGCTAGGAGCGGCAATCCTTCGGCAGTGTCAACCCGTGAATTGAAGGGTCTTACGGTGCGGCTGGATCAGCTGCGATCGGACCCGGCAAGAACAAGCCCGTCCCATGAGGAATTAAAGGCGGTGGACAGAATCGTGGAGCTCAATTACAGGGAGGAAATTATGTGGAGACAACGATCTCGTATTGCCTGGCTCACCGAAGGGGACCGAAATACGCGTTTTTTTCCATCTGAGAGCGGATCAAAGGAGAAAACAAAATAAAATATCCAAACTATTGAAGAGTGATGGGAGCTTTACGGAAGATGAGGATGAGATGGCTGATCTCACGATATAATTTTATAAAAACCTGTATACATCCCTGTATACATCGGAAGGGACGGTGCAGATGGATCAGTTACTAGATAAGGTACCGGTGAAGGTCACCGGGGTGATGAATGACCTGTTGCTGAAGCCTTTTAGTAGCAATGAGGTGCCTTAGTTGGAACTGTCGGGGTCTGGGCAGCGCCGCGACGGTTAAAGAGCTTCATGAGTTAGCGAAGACAGTTGCCCCTACCGTGCTTTGTGTCCTCGAAACTCAGGTCCACCGAGCATGGGTTGAAGGTCTAAAAGGTACCCTAGGTTTCGACAATGCTTTCACTGTGAGTAGCTCAGGGCGCAGTGGTGGCCTCGGAATGTTTTGGAACAATAATACTAGGGTTGAATTGTTACCGTACTCTCAATATCACATTGATACTATTATTACAGAGAGTGGGGATGAGCCGTGGCGTTTGATGTGTGTCTATGGTGAGGCGCAGGTTGCAGAACGCCACAAGATATGGGAGATGTTGAAGTTCATCAAGGCTTCTTCTTATCTTCCATGGTTCTGTATCAAAGATTTTAATGAGGTTCTTTTACAGTCAGAACATGAAGGTACACAGAAAAGGAGCCAAAAGCCAGATAGCTGGCTTTTGGATGCGGTGGACATCTGCGACCTTGTCGACCTTGGTTTCGAAGGGCGCAGATGGACGTTTGAGAAGAAAGTGGCTGGGGGCTCCTTCTGTCGCGTCAGGCTCGATAGGGCACTAGCTTGCGCAGAGTGGGGCGCTAGGTTTCCAACCGCTGTGGTCAGGCACCTGACGTCGGCGGCCTCAGACCATGGCCCCATCGGATTACGATGGGATAATAGACCGCTTAACTCAGGGGAGGACGGCGCAAGCAATTCCGTTATGAGATAATGTGGGAGAGACACGAGGAGTTCAAGGGTATGCTAGCCCAGGCCTAGGGTGACCAGACGCGGGTGACAACCCTAGACAGGCTGCAGAAGAAGCTTGAGGCTTTGTCGGCGAGCCTGGCTAGGAGCGGCAATCCTTCGGCAGTGTCAACCCGTGAATTGAAGGGTCTTACGGTGCGGCTGGATCAGCTGCGATCGGACCCGGCAAGAACAAGCCCGTCCCATGAGGAATTAAAGGCGGTGGACAGAATCGTGGAGCTCAATTACAGGGAGGAAATTATGTGGAGACAACGATCTCGTATTGCCTGGCTCACCGAAGGGGACCGAAATACGCGTTTTTTCCATCTGAGAGCGGATCAAAGGAGAAAACAAAATAAAATATCCAAACTATTGAAGAGTGATGGGAGCTTTACGGAAGATGAGGATGAGATGGCTGATCTCACGATATAATTTTATAAAAACCTGTATACATCCCTGTATACATCGGAAGGGACGGTGCAGATGGATCAGTTACTAGATAAGGTACCGGTGAAGGTCACGGGGTGATGAATGACCTGTTGCTGAAGCCTTTTAGTAGCAATGAGGTGAAGACTGCTCTATTTCAGATATTCCCAACAAAGGCACCGGGGCCGGATGGGTACCTGTAGAATCCCTACTAAGCCTAGAGGGGGGTGAATAGGCCTGTTTAAAATCAACTCGAACAAAGGTTAGTCACCTGCGCGACACTACCGCTCAGCGGTCGGCATTGCCGCGCCGCGGCACTGCTGCTCTACACACGGCACTGCCGCTCCACCTGACAAGTTCGTGAACACAATTCAAAATCTACCCAAGAGAAAATAGATCGAGCAATTTACTGAGCTTTCTAGGGTAGAGTAGAGCCTATTCCACCACCTGGATGTTGGCGGAGGAGCACGAGCGAGTTGATTAGGACCAAACCCTAGAATCACCAACAAACACAAGTAGCACAATACAAAGCAAGAACACAGTGGAGACAAGTATTTATCCAGTGGTTCAGCTCGCCATAAAGGCTTGCCTACCTCCACGTTGTTGAGGAAGCCACAAAGGCTTGGGTCTCATAAACCCTATCCTCATTCTCAACTCAAGAGAGCGATCTCGTGAGATGAGGGGTTCTTACTAGTTGAAGAGGGTGATTACAAATGTCCCGGAGCTGCCACATAAGTTGGAAGCTCCATGGGCGAAGCTCTAGCCGGCTAGGAGCAAAGCTCCAAAAGAAACAAACACAATCCACCGGCTTGAACGCGAACCAAGTGCTCTAGGAGTTGAAGAATAGGTTGGAGAGCTTTCTTTCTTAGTTTGGAGGCTCAATCTCTCAAGGAATTGAAGAGAAAATGTTGGGAGAAGCTTGAAGTGCTCCAATGGAGTGAGAGAGGAAGAGAGCTTTCTAAGTTGAGCAGAAGGGTGTCTGGTCGGGATAGCCGTTGGGAGGAGGAAGGGGATGAGGTAATACCCCTCCACTCCAACGGTTAGATTTCAAGTCGCGGCAGTGTCGCTGGGCGAGAGGCGGTGCGTGTGTAGAGCAGCAGTGCCGCGGCGCGGCAATGCCGACCGCTGAGCGGTAGTGTCGCGCAGGTGACTAACCTTTGTTCGAGTTGATTTAAACAGGCCTATTCACCCCCCTCTAGGCTTAGTAGGGATTCTACAGGTACCCATCCGGCCCCGGTGCCTTTGTTGGGAATATCTGAAATAGAGCAGTCTTCACCTCATTGCTACTAAAAGGCTTCAGCAACAGGTCATTCATCACCCCGGTGACCTTCACCGGTACCTTATCTAGTAACTGATCCATCTGCACCGTCCCTTCCGATGTATACAGGGATGTATACAGGTTTTTATAAAATTATATCGTGAGATCAGCCATCTCATCCTCATCTTCCGTAAAGCTCCCATCACTCTTCAATAGTTTGGATATTTTATTTTGTTTTCTCCTTTGATCCGCTCTCAGATGGAAAAAACGCGTATTTCGGTCCCCTTCGGTGAGCCAGGCAATACGAGATCGTTGTCTCCACATAATTTCCTCCCTGTAATTGAGCTCCACGATTCTGTCCACCGCCTTTAATTCCTCATGGGACGGGCTTGTTCTTGCCGGGTCCGATCGCAGCTGATCCAGCCGCACCGTAAGACCCTTCAATTCACGGGTTGACACTGCCGAAGGATTGCCGCTCCTAGCCAGGCTCGCCGACAAAGCCTCAAGCTTCTTCTGCAGCCTGTCTAGGGTTGTCACCCGCGTCTGGTCACCCTAGGCCTGGGCTAGCATACCCTTGAACTCCTCGTGTCTCTCCCACATTATCTCATAACGGAATTGCTTGCGCCGTCCTCCCCTGAGTTAAGCGGTCTATTATCCCATCGTAATCCGATGGGGCCATGGTCTGAGGCCGCCGACGTCAGGTGCCTGACCACAGCGGTTGGAAACCTAGCGCCCCACTCTGCGCAAGCTAGTGCCCTATCGAGCCTGACGCGACAGAAGGAGCCCCCAGCCACTTTCTTCTCAAACGTCCATCTGCGCCCTTCGAAACCAAGGTCGACAAGGTCGCAGATGTCCACCGCATCCAAAAGCCAGCTATCTGGCTTTGGCTCCTTTTCTGTGTACCTTCATGTTCTGACTGTAAAAGAACCTCATTAAAATCTTTGATACAGAACCATGGAAGATAAGAAGAAGCCTTGATGAACTTCAACATCTCCCATATCTTGTGGCGTTCTGCAACCTGCGCCTCACCATAGACACACATCAAACGCCACGGCTCATCCCCACTCTCTGTAATAATAGTATCAATGTGATATTGAGAGTACGGTAACAATTCAACCCTAGTATTATTGTTCCAAAACATTCCGAGGCCACCACTGCGCCCTGAGCTACTCACAGTGAAAGCATTGTCGAAACCTAGGGTACCTTTTAGACCTTCAACCCATGCTCGGTGGACCTGAGTTTCGAGGACACAAAGCACGGTAGGGGCAACTGTCTTCGCTAACTCATGAAGCTCTTTAACCGTCGCGGCGCTGCCCAGACCCCGACAGTTCCAACTAAGGCACCTCATTGCTACTAAAAGGCTTCAGCAACAGGTCATTCATCACCCCGGTGACCTTCACCGGTACCTTATCTAGTAACTGATCCATCTGCACCGTCCCTTCCGATGTATACAGGGATGTATACAGGTTTTTATAAAATTATATCGTGAGATCAGCCATCTCATCCTCATCTTCCGTAAAGCTCCCATCACTCTTCAATAGTTTGGATATTTTATTTTGTTTTCTCCTTTGATCCGCTCTCAGATGGAAAAAACGCGTATTTCGGTCCCCTTCGGTGAGCCAGGCAATACGAGATCGTTGTCTCCACATAATTTCCTCCCTGTAATTGAGCTCCACGATTCTGTCCACCGCCTTTAATTCCTCATGGGACGGGCTTGTTCTTGCCGGGTCCGATCGCAGCTGATCCAGCCGCACCGTAAGACCCTTCAATTCACGGGTTGACACTGCCGAAGGATTGCCGCTCCTAGCCAGCTCGCCGACCAAAGCCTCAAGCTTCTTCTGCCAGCCTGTCTAGGGTTGTCACCCGCGTCTGGTCACCCTAGGCCTGGGCTAGCATACCCTTGAACTCCTCGTGTCTCTCCCACATTATCTCATAACGGAATTGCTTGCGCCGTCCTCCCCTGAGTTAAGCGGTCTATTATCCCATCGTAATCCGATGGGGCCATGGTCTGAGGCCGCCGACGTCAGGTGCCTGACCACAGCGGTTGGAAACCTAGCGCCCCACTCTGCGCAAGCTAGTGCCCTATCGAGCCTGACGCGACAGAAGGAGCCCCCAGCCACTTTCTTCTCAAACGTCCATCTGCGCCCTTCGAAACCAAGGTCGACAAGGTCGCAGATGTCCACCGCATCCAAAAGCCAGCTATCTGGCTTTGGCTCCTTTTCTGTGTACCTTCATTTGCGGTGTGCATGAGTAACATACATGGACCCTGTGATTTGGGAACTATTGTGCATTCCTGATTTTTTACTGTACACTCGGCGTGCCTTAAAGCGAACCCCCACCCCCCCTTCCCCCGCGGGCTTTTTTCTTCCGCCACCTCCTATAAACCTACGCAGACACATACTACTGTTACCAAATGCATCGAATATCCACAAAATTTTCTAATACTGATCTAGAATTAAAATAGAGAAAAATAGTAGAAAATAAAATTAGATACATCCATATTAGCTGATACCGATTAGATTTCCGGACATCCATTTTCACATCTAAACCGGATAAAATAGAAAAAATGAAGGCAATTTACGCCTCTTGAAGGGTGGCTTCGTTGTTGGACTCTTGAAGGCCCAAGCAGTCCAACAGAGCCCACTAAGCCCAGTTCTGTTCCTTCGCAATCGACGCCATGGCGGACATAGGAAACTAGGGAACGGCGACTCCACCGGCGGCTCTCGCGACGGAGGTCTTCGACGCTGAAACCCACGACGACTTGCTGGACTGCTCCGCTCGGGTTGATCAAGGGGTTGACACAGTCAGCTGCCCGACCTTGGCGGGTGCAACCCTGCTCTTGTGTGGGACAATGGCGGAGGGCTCGAGCATGGGGAAGGAGAAGAAGGATGTGGATGTCAACGATCTGCTGCAGAAGCTGAAGCTTTCTGAATCAGAGATGGAGGGGGGTGTTCTTGGCATGGGAAGATAGAGAAACGACGGCCTCCGACAAGGAGGACTGCCTTCACGAATGAGTTGCCTTAGTTGGAACTGTCGGGGTCTGGGCAGCGCCGCGACGGTTAAAGAGCTTCATGAGTTAGCGAAGACAGTTGCCCCTACCGTGCTTTGTGTCCTCGAAACTCAGGTCCACCGAGCATGGGTTGAAGGTCTAAAAGGTACCCTAGGTTTCGACAATGCTTTCACTGTGAGTAGCTCAGGGCGCAGTGGTGGCCTCGGAATGTTTTGGAACAATAATACTAGGGTTGAATTGTTACCGTACTCTCAATATCA
>JAHUYU010003605.1:0-17956 GCA_030439765.1 Tripidium arundinaceum | reverse complement strand
TCCATCGGAAGTCTATGGCTGTTCCACATGCACAAGCCGAAGTACTGACCAGATATCCATGCTCCCAGGTACGCTTGCTGCATGTGGAACAGCCAAGATTCCGATGACTTTTGTGTCCGATATTTTAGAAAAGGAAGCCGTATTCAACACATGGTGTGGTGAGCTTCGAGGTTGGAGGGCCGTTGCTGATTTCACTAAGGCAATTCATGACTCGGACCGTTATTGGTGTCCGGATCCGGAAAAAAGGGGTGAAGGTAAAGGGACGTCGCAAGAGTCGTCGTATTAGGAATGACATGGATGCTTCGGAGGCTTCGGACAAACGTCCCTTCTGCCTCGCTTGCGGTGGAAATCATCTGCGGAAAAATTGTGATGCATACCCACAAATACGGCTTCCAGATGGAACAGAAGTGCGGCGTATTCCAAACGCAACTCTAGGCAGGCCCACTCCACACGGCCCTAGCGCGTAGCATTCTATGGGTTTCAACTACGTCCTGTAATATTTTAGTTTTCGGAGTATGTTGTAATATTTTTACTTTGGGACTGTACTGTTGTGACTTTCGAACTAAATTCGTACTTAACATAGACTTGTCACGTGTTGTAAGTTACTTCTCGTGTTCCATGTCTCATACTTGTGTGTTCACCTACTTATTGACATGTTATTGTATTTTGAAACATGAATTGGTTTTGTAGGATGGCGGGCATGGAGCTCATCGACCCTGTTGTGGACCAGAGGCACCGGCTCCAACTTGCTGGATGGCCAGCTTCCCCCACCACTCCGTCTTCGTACCCACGACGAGTTGTGCGCTACTTGACCACGCGCTGGGTTCCACGGTTTGTGTACTTTGTACCTTGCACGTTCCTGTCTAGCATGTTCAAAGTTGGCAATCAATATCTTTTTTTATGACAGGTTACGAGCTGCTGGTCTACTTCCGTTCGCACGCCTAGTTGAGCGACACCGGCACAGGAGTGCGCGTTTTCCGGTTGACCGTGCACTCCCTCTCTGCTTGGGTTGACCGCTGGAGACCGGAGACGCACACGTTCCACCTACCTTGTAGGTGAGCGTCACCGTCACTCTACAGGACGTCGCCATGCTGTTCGGTCTACCTCTCGCCGGTGCCCCTGTCGGCCCTACAGTAGTGGCGGGGGACCTGGGGAGGGACCAGCTCTCTGCACCGTTTTCAGGGTGCCTTCCAGCCAGCGGAGGGAGAGATGTGCCTGAGCAGTTCGGCTTCCACGACCGCCACGGGCCACCGAAGGCGTGGTTGTCTCAGTTCCGTGCGGAGAGGCTCACGGAGGACGACAACGACTGGAGGGTCCCAGCAACACTTGGAGGCGTACCTGCTGTGGCTGTTCGCGCTGGGTCCTCTTCACCAAGTTCTCACGCACACAACACCGTCGACAAGCACTTGATCCACTACGCGGGCGCAGATAGCGTACGCACCAGTTGAGGCGATTCCGCAGTACAGTTGGGGTTCCGCGGTGCTTGCAGCTACGTACCGGGCTTTGTGCGACGCTTGCACTCGGAGGAGTTCGACAGGTACGTTTGCCGGTTGCCCGTTGCTGGTGATGTTGTGGTCGTTCGAGCGGTTCGATATCGGGAGGCCGGCCCTGTCCCTCGTACGAGCCGTACGACGACGGGATGTACGCTATCGACCAGGTTGGCGTGGCCGACGACCTCGACGCGCCGACGATGGGCACACTCTGGTTGTCCCGCGATGTAAGTATTTTGTGTATACCTATATGTTCATTTATGTTAGTATTGTGCTTTCAATGTTCAAACAAGTTTGTTCTTCTTTGGGTGCGGACATGGTTTTCAACCTCTCTTTCGAGGTCAAATATGCGGTTCTGGTGCAAAGAACGAGAACGTCTCCTCCAGATCCTACGACTGGAGGTGGAGGTGGAGGTGGACCTGGAGGCACACACCCTGCTGAGACGTTAACAACTACGTCCCTGGTCTGGCGGCACGATGCCCGGCGTACTCCTGCCAAGCAACGTTGCCCCCAGTCGTCGAAGGGCGGCAACCAACTCGATCCTACCAATCGTGGGGGGGTTCTGCTCGAACCGCTCGGCATAGGAAAGCAGCTCGGTGCCGCACCTCGCTGCAGATATCTGTCTGCTAGGCAGGCATGTATTGTTGCATGAATTGTTGTGACTCATTGCCAAAGTAACGATACGAGAAAGTAGTTTACAAATTTACTTACCCAGCGCATGGAAAGCAGCTGGTGGCTCCATCGCGAACGTGTCGGTGATCTCGGCCCTCGTGCGGTGCGGCCTCTTCCGGCACGGGGAAGCAGCGGACGCGTGTGGGCTCCGTGGAACCAACGCAAGTACTCGCGGTACGTGCCCTCGTCGAATGGCCCCACCTAGGGCGTGCACGTCGACGGCCGCGTCTGCCCAGGCGTTCACCCAAGGCGTCATCCTCTCCACCCACGACTGCTCGAACGCTATACCCTTGACCTTTCCTTGAAATCCTGCAATACAATTAATAATGAATAAAGCTGTAGCACCATCAGGAACAAATGTAAATACGACAAGACAGTACCCATGCGACCCGTCCAGCTGAAGTCGGGGAAGGGGGAAGACCTGCGGCGCGCCCAAACTGACGTGCCACCCGCTCTGGACAGTACGGCTCGACGAAGATGTCGAACGACCAGTCGTCTCCTCGTGCACCACAGCTCCTGTCGGTCACGGTAGCACATC
Source organism: Tripidium arundinaceum (assembly GCA_030439765.1). Taxonomy (NCBI): domain Eukaryota; kingdom Viridiplantae; phylum Streptophyta; class Magnoliopsida; order Poales; family Poaceae; genus Tripidium; species Tripidium arundinaceum. The sequence continues at coordinate 15,256 of JAHUYU010003605.1, read as the reverse complement.
TCCGACAGTCCACGCGGAGCACGGTCCTGTATGTCCACTGCGGTGTACGGGGTCCACCGAACCCTGTCAGCTGTGAGCTGGTCCAACGCAACGACGTACGCATTGTACGTGCCTCTACCCGTGCCTGTTGCCCCACCTCGGCTGCAAAGAAGAACAAACTTGTTGAACATTGAAAGCACAATACTAACATAAATGAACAAATAGTATACCACAAAATACTTACATCGCGGGACAACCAGAGTGTGCCCATCGTCGGCGCGTCGAGGTCGTCGGCCACGCCAACCTGGCTCGATAGCGTACATCCCGTCGTCGTACGGCTCGTACGAGGACAAGGGCCGGCCTCTCCGATATCGAACCGGCTCGAACGACCACAACATCACCAGCAACGGGCAACCGGCAAACGTACCTGTCGAACTCCTCCGAGTGCAAGCGTCGCACAAAGCCCTGGTACGTAGCTGCAAGCACCGCGGAACCCCAACTGTACTGCGGAATCGCCTCAACTGGTGCGTACGCTATCTGCGCCGCGTAGTGGATCAAGTGCTTGTCGACGGTGTTGTGGTGAGAACTGGTGAAGAGGACCCAGCCGAACAGCCACAGCAGGTACGCCTCCAAGTGTTGCTGGACCCCTCCAGTCGTTGTCGTCCTCCGTGAGCCTCTCCGCACGGAACTGAGACAACCACGCCTTCGGTGGCCCGTGGCGGTCGTGGAAGCCGAACTGCTCAGCAATCTCTCCCTCCGCTGGCTGGAAGGCACCCTGAAAACGGTGCAAGAGCTGGTCCCCCCAGTCCCCCGCCACTACTGTAGGGCCGACAGGGGCACCGGCGAGAGGTAGACCGAACAGCATGGCGACGTCCTGTAGAGTGACGGTGACCTCACCTACAGGTAGGTGGAACGTGTGCGTCTCCGGTCTCCAGCGGTCAACCCAAGCAGAGAGGAGTGCACGGTCAACCGGAAAACGCGCCACTCCTGTGCCGGTGTCGCTCAACTAGGCGTGCGAACGGAAGTAGACCAGCAGCTCGTAACCTGTCATAAAAAAAGAATATTGATTGCCAACTTTGAACATGCTAGACAGGAACGTGCAAGGTACAAAGTACACAAACCGTGGAACCCAGCGGTGGTCAAGTAGCCACAACTCGTCGTGGGTACGAAGACGGAGTGGTGGGGGAGAGCTGGCCATCCAGCAAGTTGGAGCGGTGCCTCTGGTCCACAACAGGGTCGATGAGCTCCATGCCCGCCATCCTACAAAACCAATTCATGTTTCAAAATACAATAACATGTCAATAAGTAGGTGAACACACAAGTATGAGACATGGAACACGAGAAGTAACTTACAACACGTGACAATCTATGTTAATACGAATTTAGTTCGAAAGTCACAACAGTACAGTCCCAAAGTAAAATATTACAACATACTCCGAAACTAAAATATTACAGGACGTAGTTGAAACCCATAGAATGCTACGCGCTAGGGCCGTGTGGAGTGGCCTGCCTAGAGTTGCGTTTTGGAATACGCCGCACTTCTGTTCCATCTGGAAGCCTATTTGTGGGGTATGCATCACAATTTTTCCGCAGATGATTTCCACCGCAAGCGAGGCAGAAGGGACGTTTGTCCGAAGCCTCCGAAGCATCCATGTCATTCCTAATACGACGACTCTTGCGACGTCCCTTTACCTTCACCCTTTTTTCCGGATCCGGACACCAATAACGGTCCCGAGTCATGAATTGCCTTAGTGAAATCAGCAACGGCCCTCCAACCTCGAAGCTCACCACACCATGTGTTGAATACGGCTTCCTTTTTAAAATAATCGGACACAAAAGTCATCGGAATCTTGGCTGTTCCACATGCAGCAAGCACATGGGAGCATGGATAATGGTAGTACTTCGGCTTGTTGCATGTGCACTCGCACTTGTTAAGCTCTGGCCATAACTGACACATGGGAGCTCTGGCCATAACTGACATTCCTATTGCACCTGTGTTGCTACTCTCACCCAAGTTGTCCTCTGCTGCACCTGTGTTGCTACTCTCACCCTGCATGCCACCAGTCCAGGAACTCAACAAGCATGATGTTGCAATAATTACGCTCCAACGCCTTGGACACGAGAAAATGCCATTTCTTCGTGTTACTGGCCTCATACAGCTCCCACCTCCATCCATTCTCTCCGCAATTTTGGCACCAACATACTAATCCTGAAACGATGCTGGGAGGGGCAGAACACCAAAGTATTCATGTAGCCAGGCTAAAACTTGTTTCCGGCTATAATCTAGCGGCGAATTCAGTTCTATGTCAAAGACCTGGAACTCGCTAAGGTCTACCCCGCTGTCTCCATATCTGATTTCACCGTTGCCATGGTAAATTCTGAAAGGGACTAAATCGGTCGACATTCCTGGTCGCATCGTGCAAAGTATCGTATCAGTTAAAATGAATACCTAAAACTAACCCTAAAATGAATACCTAAAACTAACCCTAAAATAAATACCTAAAACTAACCCTAAAATCAATACCTAAAACTAACCCTAAAATCAATACCTAAAACTAACCCTAAAACTAAATCAAATATTAACCTAAACTAATTCAAGATATAAACCTAAAACTAAATAAATTATAAACCTAAAACTAAATAAAATATAAACCTAAAACCTAAAACTAACTCTAAAACTAAATCCTAAAACTAAATCTAAAAACTAAACCTAAAAACTAAAACTAAAAACTAAATCTAAAACTAAAACCTATACCTAAAAAGTAAATCTAAAAATAAACCTAAAAACTAAAACTAAAAATACAAAATAAAACTAAAAAATAAATGAAAAAAAAATTTACCTGTAGGGCGCCGGGCGCGAGCAGCGCCGGTGGAGGCCGCTCCGGCGGCGGGCGGCGGCGGCGGCAGGCGGCGGCGGCGGCGGCGGCGGCGCCCGGCGAGGCGAGGCGAGCGGCGGGCGGCAGCGGCTGAGCGAGCGAGAGAGAGAGGAGAGACCGCGCCGGCCGGGCCCGGTCCAGATATTTTGGGGCCTGTCGGCCCTCCGGCAGCCGACAGGGGCCCTGTCGGCTGGCCGAAGGCCGACAGGTCCCTAGGGCCCACCACGGCATCTTCTTGTCGGCTACTGGCCAGCCAATAGGGACCTGTCGGCTCTCCAGAAGCCGACAGGGTCCCTATTGGCCAGCGAGAAGCCGACAGCCTACTATATTTAAAATTCTTTTCATCCATATGCTATATTTGCAATTATTTATTAAAAAATATTATTTAAAAAAAAAGTTCGTCAAAATCGTCGTTGCTTCGTGTTTTTTTTTCACGATTTCTGGATTGTTGGGAAGTCTAAAGTCCTGCTGCTTCTTTTGGTGTAGCCATCCAGGCAGGTTCAAACGGATTCAGAGAATTATAACATGCCCAGATTTTCAATGCTCAAATATATTCCTTGAAAGAATTGTTTCTTTCATGGCCGGTGTCAATATGACTTGTTAAAATTATGGACGGCCAAATGGACCAGGACCAACGAGTGCCACAGGGCACAGCCCAAGCACGGCCCGATGCCCAGTGCTGTGCTTCGACCACCGTGATCTTGGCCCGTAGTGCTAGCACAAGCATGCCATAGTTGGTCTGATCTCGTCCGGTTAATCTTGGTGCTTCTTCATTGGCTCCCCACTACACGCAAAAAGACCCATTGGGGACAACTCTCACTTTTCTGTGTACCATCAGAGACCTCCAGTGGGTTATTAGAGTTCATCACCGGAACTCCCTCAATGGTCACTAACACCTCTGTCCAAACTAGTCGTTAGAGGCTCTAAGCTCATTGATTATCTCTAGTGTATCATTGGAGAGCTCCGATAAGAGTTAGCACCCGATGATCACAAAAATATTGACATTGGTAACTTCCTCTAGTGCACATCTTCAGTGGGTCATAGGAGAATTTTTTTGTGCCCTCAGCCAGAGAAACCTAGGTTGCATCCTTTTCACACTAAAACTCCGGTGAAGGACTCTAGTGGCATCACCGGAGCTTTCGGTGTCCCTTTTGAATTTTTTCCGCCAGCCCGGACTCACTATGAAATCACTAACTCCAATGCATCTCCCATAGGGCGACCAACATCTTTATCTCTGAGTTAGCATTTTGCAAAACATTTTTCAAAGGTTTTCAGTTGAACTCACCTCGCAGCTCGATCCTAATGCATATTCAAAGCCTCGAGTTAACAACCTAGAGGGGAAGGGACGATAGGGGAGTGACCGCCGACCGCCGGAATGAAGCTACTGTGCTGTGCTGTGCTGTGGAGGGAAGGGGGAGATGGGTGTGCTGTGCTGTGGAGGGAAGGGGGAGATGGGGAGCCAATGAAGAAGCACCAAGATTAACCGGACGAGATCAGACCAACTATGGCATGCTTGTGCTAGCACTACGGGCCAAGATCACGGTGGTCGAAGCACAGCACTGGGCATCGGGCCGTGCTTGGGCTGTGCCCTGTGGCACTCGTTGGTCCTGGTCCATTTGGCCGTCCATAATTTTAACAAGTCATATTGACACCGGCATGAAAGAAACAATTCTTTCAAGGAATATATTTTGAGCATTGAAAATCTGGGCATGTTATAATTCTCTGAATCCGTTTGAACTGCCTGGATGGCTACACCAAAAGAAGCAGCAGGACTTTAGACTTCCCAACAATCCAGAAATCGTGAAAAAAAAACACGAAGCAACGACGAGTTTTGACGAACTTTTTTTTTAAATAATATTTTTTAATAAATAATTGCAAATATAGCATATGGATGAAAAGAATTTTAAATATAGTAGGCTGTCGGCTTCTCGCTGGCCAATAGGGACCCTGTCGGCTTCTGGAGAGCCGACAGGTCCCTATTGGCTGGCCAGTAGCCGACAAGAAGATGCCGTGGTGGGCCCTAGGGACCTGTCGGCCTTCGGCCAGCCGACAGGGCCCTGTCGGCTGCCGGAGGGCCGACAGGCCCCAAAATATCTGGACCGGCCCGGCCGGCGCGGTCTCTCCTCTCTCTCTCGCTCGCTCAGCCGCTGCCGCCCGCCGCTCGCCTCGGCCTCGCCGGGCGCCGCCGCGCGCCGCCGCCGCCGCCTGCCGCCGCCGCCGCCGCCGGAGCGGCCTCCACCGGCGCTGCTCGCGCCGGCGAGCCCTACAGGTAAATTTTTTTTTCATTTATTTTTTAGTTTTATTTTGTATTTTTAGTTTTAGTTTTTTAGGTTTATTTTTAGATTTACTTTTTAGGTATAGGTTTTAGTTTTAGATTTAGTTTTTAGTGTTTAGTTTTTAGGTTTAGTTTTTTAGATTTAGTTTTAGGATTTAGTTTTAGAGTTAGTTTTAGGTTTTAGGTTTATATTTTATTTAGTTTTAGGTTTATAATTTATTTAGTTTTAGGTTTATATTTGAATTAGTTTAGGTTAATATTTGATTTAGTTTTAGGGTTAGTTTTTAGGTATTGATTTTAGGGTTAGTTTTAGGTATTGATTTTAGGGTTAGTTTTAGGTATTTATTTAGGGGTTAGTTTTAGGTATTCATTTTAGGGTTAGTTTTAGGTATTCATTTTAACTGATACGATACTTTGCACGATGCGACCAGGAATGTCGACCGATTTAGTCCCTTTCAGAATTTACCATGGCATCGGTGAAATCAGATATGGAGACAGCGGGGTAGACCTTAGCGAGTTCCAGGTCTTTGACATAGAACTGAATTCGCCGCTAGATTATAGCCGGAAACAAGTTTTAGCCTGGCTACATGAATACTTTGGTGTTCTGCCTCGTCCCAGCATCGTTTCAGGATTAGTATGTTGGTGCCAAAATTGCGGAGAATGGATGGAGGTGGGAGCTGTATGAGGCCCAGTAACACGAAGAAAATGGCATTTTTCTCGTGTCCAAGGCGTTGGAGCGTAATTATTGCAACATCATGCTTGTTGAGTTCCTGGATGGTGGCATGCAGGGTGAGAGTAGCAACACAGGTGCAGCAGAGGACAACTTGGGTGAGAGTAGCAACACAGGTGCAATAGGAATGTCAGTTATGGCCAGAGCTCCCATGTGTCAGTTATGGCCAGAGCTTAACAAGTGCGAGTGCACATGCAACAAGCCGAAGTACTACCATTATCCATGCTCCCATGTGCTTGCTGCATGTGGAACAGCCAAGATTCCGATGACTTTTGTGTCCGATTATTTTAAAAAGGAAGCCGTATTCAACACATGGTGTGGTGAGCTTCGAGGTTGGAGGGCCGTTGCTGATTTCACTAAGGCAATTCATGACTCGGACCGTTATTGGTGTCCGGATCCGGAAAAAAGGGTGAAGGTAAAGGGACGTCGCAAGAGTCGTCGTATTAGGAATGACATGGATGCTTCGGAGGCTTCGGACAAACGTCCCTTCTGCCTCGCTTGCGGTGGAAATCATCTGCGGAAAAATTGTGATGCATACCCCACAAATAGGCTTCCAGATGGAACAGAAGTGCGGCGTATTCCAAAACGCAACTCTAGGCAGGCCACTCCACACGGCCCTAGCGCGTAGCATTCTATGGGTTTCAACTACGTCCTGTAATATTTTAGTTTCGGAGTATGTTGTAATATTTTACTTTGGGACTGTACTGTTGTGACTTTCGAACTAAATTCGTATTAACATAGATTGTCACGTGTTGTAAGTTACTTCTCGTGTTCCATGTCTCATACTTGTGTGTTCACCTACTTATTGACATGTTATTGTATTTTGAAACATGAATTGGTTTTGTAGGATGGCGGGCATGGAGCTCATCGACCCTGTTGTGGACCAGAGGCACCGCTCCAACTTGCTGGATGGCCAGCTTCCCCCACCACTCCGTCTTCGTACCCACGACGAGTTGTGGCTACTTGACCACCGCTGGGTTCCACGGTTTGTGTACTTTGTACCTTGCACGTTCCTGTCTAGCATGTTCAAAGTTGGCAATCAATATTCTTTTTTTATGACAGGTTACGAGCTGCTGGTCTACTTCCGTTCGCACGCCTAGTTGAGCGACACCGGCACAGGAGTGCGCGTTTTCCGGTTGACCGTGCACTCCTCTCTGCTTGGGTTGACCGCTGGAGACCGGAGACGCACACGTTCCACCTACCTGTAGGTGAGGTCACCGTCACTCTACAGGACGTCGCCATGCTGTTCGGTCTACCTCTCGCCGGTGCCCCTGTCGGCCCTACAGTAGTGGCGGGGGACTGGGGGGACCAGCTCTTGCACCGTTTTCAGGGTGCCTTCCAGCCAGCGGAGGGAGAGATTGCTGAGCAGTTCGGCTTCCACGACCGCCACGGGCCACCGAAGGCGTGGTTGTCTCAGTTCCGTGCGGAGAGGCTCACGGAGGACGACAACGACTGGAGGGTCCAGCAACACTTGGAGGCGTACCTGCTGTGGCTGTTCGGCTGGGTCCTCTTCACCAGTTCTCACCACAACACCGTCGACAAGCACTTGATCCACTACGCGGCGCAGATAGCGTACGCACCAGTTGAGGCGATTCCGCAGTACAGTTGGGGTTCCGCGGTGCTTGCAGCTACGTACCGGGCTTTGTGCGACGCTTGCACTCGGAGGAGTTCGACAGGTACGTTTGCCGGTTGCCCGTTGCTGGTGATGTTGTGGTCGTTCGAGCGGTTCGATATCGGGAGGCCGGCCCTGTCCTCGTACGAGCCGTACGACGACGGGATGTACGCTATCGACCAGGTTGGCGTGGCCGACGACCTCGACGCGCCGACGATGGGCACACTCTGGTTGTCCCGCGATGTAAGTATTTTGTGTATACTATTTGTTCATTTATGTTAGTATTGTGCTTTCAATGTTCAACAAGTTTGTTCTTCTTTGCAGCCGAGGTGGGCAACAGGCACGGGTAGAGGCACGTACAATGCGTACGTCGTTGCGTTGGACCAGCTCACAGCTGACAGGGTTCGGTGGACCCCGTACACCGCAGTGGACATACAGGACCGTGCTCCGCGTGGACTGTCGGAGATGTGCTACCGTGACCAGGAGCTGTGGTGCACGAGGAGACGACTGGTGTTCGACATCTTCGTCGAGCCGTACTGTCCAGAGCGGGTGGCACGTCAGTTTGGGCGCGCGCAGGTCTTCCCCCTTCCCCGACTTCAGCTGGACGGGTCGCATGGGTATGTCTTGTCGTATTTACATTTGTTCCTGATGGTGCTACAGCTTTATTCATTATTAATTGTATTGCAGGATTTCAAGGAAAGGTCAAGGTATAGCGTTCGAGCAGTCGTGGGTGGAGAGGATGACGCCTTGGGTGAACGCCTGGGCAGACGCGGCCGTCGACGTGCACGCCCTAGGTGGGCCATTCGACGAGGGCACGTACCGCGAGTACTTGCGTTGGTTCCACGGAGCCACACGCGTCCGCTGCTTCCCCGTGCCGGAAGAGGCCGCACCGCACGAGGCCGAGATCACCGACACGTTCGCGATGGAGCCACCAGCTGCTTTCCATGCGCTGGTAAGTAAATTTGTAAACTACTTTCTCGTATCGTTACTTTGGCAATGAGTCACAACAATTCATGCAACAATACATGCCTGCCTAGCAGACAGATATCTGCAGCGAGGTGGGCACCGAGCTGCTTTCCTATGCCGAGCGGTTCGAGCAGAACCCCCCCACGATTGGTAGGATCGAGTTGGTTGCCGCCCTTCGACGACTGGGGCAACGTTGCTTGGCAGGAGTACGCCGGGCATCGTGCCGCCAGACCAGGGACGTAGTTGTTAACGTCCAGCAGGGTGTGCCTCCAGGTCCACCTCCACCTCCACCTCCAGTCGTAGGATCTGGAGGACGTTCTCGTTCTTTGCACCAGAACCGCATATTTGACCTCGAAAGAGAGGTTGAAACCATGTCCGCACCCAAAGAAGAAAACACTCAAGAAGAAGAAGGACAAGATGTTCCGATGGAAGACAAGCCAGTGTGCAATGATCCATATTGCAAGTGCCTCTGCCATGGAAACATGGGGCCTCCTCCACCTCCTCCGCCTCCTCCTGCATACGGTGGAAATTGGTACTATGGACAAGGCTCTTCACAGTGGTCCTCGCAGCAATCGGTGTTCTCTGGATGCGAGACTGATTAGGACCTAAGTTGTGTTGGCTCAAGCTTGTACTTTGGACAAGGCTCTTCAGTTTGTACTTTGTGTGTTTCTAATTCCTGCACTGTACCTTGTTGTTTCAATCCGTACTCAGTAGTTTCTGTGTTTGTAATTCCTGCAATGTACCTTGTTGTTTGAATCCGTAGTCTGAGAATCCTGTGTTGTATCACTTATTTCGTGGAACGTAACATTTTATGCAAAGGACAAAAAAGGGTTACGTTCTACCAATCTCTGAAAAAACTAGGTCTATAAATTGATTACAACTATTACGCTTGGATTGCTCGGATGCTGGTGTTGCTAAAGAGCATACATTGCTCGTCTGCTAGTGCTCCACTGCGCCGCGCACTCACCCTCTCTCCCCTTCTCTCTCGCAAATATTTTTACTGTGCCTCTAAAAGTGGTAAATGGTTGTGCTCGGAAAATAGGATCACATCGGGTGATGGTTGTCTTTCTAGCGGTGTCTAAGAGCATGAAATAGTCTAATCGGCCTTTGGCGGGCCGACATGTCCTGTCGGCCTTTGGCGAGCCGACAGAGACCTGTCGGCCGCTGGAGAGCCGACAGGGTCCTGTCGGCCACCCAAGTGCCGACAGGTCCCCTATCGGCGCCGACAGCCCATCGTCGGCTGCCACGTCAGCCCTATCGGCTTATAGGGTGCCGACAAGGCACCTATCGGCCTTCCAGCGGCCGATAGGGTGCCTGTCGGCCTCTGGAAGGCCGACACGATGCTAAACCTGCAATTTTTATATAACAGCTTCTACATTTGCAATTAATTATTAAAAAAATATTATTTTAAAAAAAACTTCCGATTTTGACCATAGACTCGATGAACTTCCACGGTACGGTCTACAAGTTGGGCCCTAAAATTGTCCCCTTCAAACGTCAAACGGAGTGACCGTGAGAGTCACCGCGCGCTCTACCCAGACGGAAGCTCCTGCCAGAGCTGCTGTGACGTGGCCCTGCTGTGACGTGTATCCGGTTGCCATCTCCATGTTTCATACCAGCAGCAGTTTCTTCCCGGACGCCCTACGCTTTGGGTAAGCACGGCAGGGCTTGCTGTCCACCCAAAGCTCCGCCGGACTTGCGGGCCCAGCGCCCAAGAAGCGGTGCTGCTGAGGAGCTCCCTGCAGCCTCTCGTAGCTGGCGTGTTCACCGAGCCTCCCATACCCAAACGACGGGGCCGAACAGGCCGCCGCCGCACCTCCGCGGCGCGCTGCCGAACTCCACGCACCTGAGGAACTCGGCGGCGCCGCTGGCCAGCCTCTCGAACCTCTGGACGGCGGCGCAGGCGCGGGAGCACTCGTCGTCGCCGCCGCGGGCGAGGAGCGGCAGCAGGAGCGCCGAGACGAAGCGCAGGACCGCGTGCGCGACGCGCCGCGGGAGCGGCGCCCGCGCCAGCCTCTCCCGGGCGTCCTCCTCCTGCAGCTCCCGCAGCTTCCACCGGTGCAGCGCGGCGTCGCACTCGTCCGCGGCGCGCCGAAGCTTCCGGCGCCAGCGGAGCAGGGACGCGTCGGTGGCCTGCCAGCGGCCGGACAGCTCCAGCGCGGCCTCCATCTTGATGTGCGCCATCTCCAGCCGCTCGATGCCTTCTCGCGTGCTCAGCCGCTCCCTGTGCTTGCTGATGAGGAAGGAGGAGGTCCGGTTGACCACCTCGCCGACGACGATGGACCCGACCATCTCTGCCATTATTGCGATCTAATCTCTCGACTACTCTCAGTCTCTCACCGGCGCCCGCCTACAGAATTAATGACATCAAGTAATCGATCCAGTATGTGGACAGGAGAGGATGATCGGATTGGATCGGATCGGAGGACAGAAGTGTCAAGTCAAGCGAGATGAGATTATTGGACGAGAAAAGGTTGGAAGTTCCGTTTTCTTGCTCAGGCCATGGCCCATGTTGTGGATGCAAAAATACATACACATGCCAGTCAATCGGGGGAGCTTGCACGACCCGCACTTCGTTGACCAGACCAAGTCGGCGCCGCGTTAATCTGACCACCCTTTTCGAGTTCCAAGGGCCTGATGGTCTTAAGGTCCGAGTCCAGTGTGAACTCCAGGATGGGCTCATGTGATTTGGGCTGTTGCAGCCCAACGTGGCATTCGCAAGCAAGCGAAAAAAGTAGCCCACTAGTAGTAGACCCGTACCCAGTGTGAACGGTGTCACGAGGCATTAAACCAGGAGCATGATTCCTTTTCTCAAAAAAAAAAGCACGAATCCTATTAGTCAACTGACATGGAGATGGCAACCGGATACACGTCACAGCAGGGCCACGTCACAGCAGCTCTGGCAGGAGCTTCCGTCTGGGTAGAGCGCGCGGTGACTCTCACGGTCACTCCGTTTGACGTTTGAAGGGGACAATTTTAGGGCCCAACTTGTAGACCGTACCGTGGAAGTTCATCGAGTCTATGGTCAAAATCGGAAGTTTTTTTTAAAATAATATTTTTTTAATAATTAATTGCAAATGTAGAAGCTGTTATATAAAAATTGCAGGTTTAGCATCGTGTCGGCCTTCCAGAGGCCGACAGGCACCCTATCGGCCGCTGGAAGGCCGATAGGTGCCTTGTCGGCACCCTATAAGCCGATAGGGCTGACGTGGCAGCCGACGATGGGCTGTCGGCGCCGATAGGGGACCTGTCGGCACTTGGGTGGCCGACAGGACCCTGTCGGCTCTCCAGCGGCCGACAGGTCTCTGTCGGCTCGCCAAAGGCCGACAGGACATGTCGGCCCGCCAAAGGCCGATTAGACTATTTCATGCTCTTAGACACCGCTAGAAAGACAACCATCACCCGATGTGATCCTATTTTCCGAGCACAACCATTTACCACTTTTAGAGGCACAGTAAAAATATTTGCGAGAGAGAAGGGGAGAGAGGGTGAGTGCGCGGCGCAGTGGAGCACTAGCAGACGAGCAATGTATGCTCTTTAGCAGCACCAGCATCCGAGCAATCCAAGCGTAATAGTTGTAATCAATTTATAGACCTAGTTTTTTCAGAGATTGGTAGAACGTAACCCTTTTTTGTCCTTTGCATAAAATGTTACGTTCCACGAAATAAGTGATACAACACAGGATTCTCAGACTACGGATTCAAACAACAAGGTACATTGCAGGAATTACAAACACAGAAACTACTGAGTACGGATTGAAACAACAAGGTACAGTGCAGGAATTAGAAACACACAAAGTACAAACTGAAGAGCCTTGTCCAAAGTACAAGCTTGAGCCAACACAACTTAGGTCCTAATCAGTCTCGCATCCAGAGAACACCGATTGCTGCGAGGACCACTGTGAAGAGCCTTGTCCATAGTACCAATTTCCACCGTATGCAGGAGGAGGCGGAGGAGGTGGAGGAGGCCCCATGTTTCCATGGCAGAGGCACTTGCAATATGGATCATTGCACACTGGCTTGTCTTCCATCGGAACATCTTGTCCTTCTTCTTCTTGAGTGTTTTCTTCTTTGGGTGCGGACATGGTTTCAACCTCTCTTTCGAGGTCAAATATGCGGTTCTGGTGCAAAGAACGAGAACGTCCTCCAGATCCTACGACTGGAGGTGGAGGTGGAGGTGGACCTGGAGGCACACCCTGCTGGACGTTAACAACTACGTCCCTGGTCTGGCGGCACGATGCCCGGCGTACTCCTGCCAAGCAACGTTGCCCCAGTCGTCGAAGGGCGGCAACCAACTCGATCCTACCAATCGTGGGGGGGTTCTGCTCGAACCGCTCGGCATAGGAAAGCAGCTCGGTGCCCACCTCGCTGCAGATATCTGTCTGCTAGGCAGGCATGTATTGTTGCATGAATTGTTGTGACTCATTGCCAAAGTAACGATACGAGAAAGTAGTTTACAAATTTACTTACCAGCGCATGGAAAGCAGCTGGTGGCTCCATCGCGAACGTGTCGGTGATCTCGGCCTCGTGCGGTGCGGCCTCTTCCGGCACGGGGAAGCAGCGGACGCGTGTGGCTCCGTGGAACCAACGCAAGTACTCGCGGTACGTGCCCTCGTCGAATGGCCCACCTAGGGCGTGCACGTCGACGGCCGCGTCTGCCCAGGCGTTCACCCAAGGCGTCATCCTCTCCACCCACGACTGCTCGAACGCTATACCTTGACCTTTCCTTGAAATCCTGCAATACAATTAATAATGAATAAAGCTGTAGCACCATCAGGAACAAATGTAAATACGACAAGACATACCCATGCGACCCGTCCAGCTGAAGTCGGGGAAGGGGGAAGACCTGCGCGCGCCCAAACTGACGTGCCACCCGCTCTGGACAGTACGGCTCGACGAAGATGTCGAACACCAGTCGTCTCCTCGTGCACCACAGCTCCTGGTCACGGTAGCACATCTCCGACAGTCCACGCGGAGCACGGTCCTGTATGTCCACTGCGGTGTACGGGGTCCACCGAACCCTGTCAGCTGTGAGCTGGTCCAACGCAACGACGTACGCATTGTACGTGCCTCTACCCGTGCCTGTTGCCCACCTCGGCTGCAAAGAAGAACAAACTTGTTGAACATTGAAAGCACAATACTAACATAAATGAACAAATAGTATACACAAAATACTTACATCGCGGGACAACCAGAGTGTGCCCATCGTCGGCGCGTCGAGGTCGTCGGCCACGCCAACCTGGTCGATAGCGTACATCCCGTCGTCGTACGGCTCGTACGAGGACAGGGCCGGCCTCCCGATATCGAACCGCTCGAACGACCACAACATCACCAGCAACGGGCAACCGGCAAACGTACCTGTCGAACTCCTCCGAGTGCAAGCGTCGCACAAAGCCCGGTACGTAGCTGCAAGCACCGCGGAACCCCAACTGTACTGCGGAATCGCCTCAACTGGTGCGTACGCTATCTGCGCCGCGTAGTGGATCAAGTGCTTGTCGACGGTGTTGTGGTGAGAACTGGTGAAGAGGACCCAGCCGAACAGCCACAGCAGGTACGCCTCCAAGTGTTGCTGGACCCTCCAGTCGTTGTCGTCCTCCGTGAGCCTCTCCGCACGGAACTGAGACAACCACGCCTTCGGTGGCCCGTGGCGGTCGTGGAAGCCGAACTGCTCAGCAATCTCTCCCTCCGCTGGCTGGAAGGCACCCTGAAAACGGTGCAAGAGCTGGTCCCCCCAGTCCCCCGCCACTACTGTAGGGCCGACAGGGGCACCGGCGAGAGGTAGACCGAACAGCATGGCGACGTCCTGTAGAGTGACGGTGACCTCACCTACAGGTAGGTGGAACGTGTGCGTCTCCGGTCTCCAGCGGTCAACCCAAGCAGAGAGGAGTGCACGGTCAACCGGAAAACGCGCACTCCTGTGCCGGTGTCGCTCAACTAGGCGTGCGAACGGAAGTAGACCAGCAGCTCGTAACCTGTCATAAAAAAAGAATATTGATTGCCAACTTTGAACATGCTAGACAGGAACGTGCAAGGTACAAAGTACACAAACCGTGGAACCCAGCGGTGGTCAAGTAGCCACAACTCGTCGTGGGTACGAAGACGGAGTGGTGGGGGAAGCTGGCCATCCAGCAAGTTGGAGCGGTGCCTCTGGTCCACAACAGGGTCGATGAGCTCCATGCCCGCCATCCTACAAAACCAATTCATGTTTCAAAATACAATAACATGTCAATAAGTAGGTGAACACACAAGTATGAGACATGGAACACGAGAAGTAACTTACAACACGTGACAATCTATGTTAATACGAATTTAGTTCGAAAGTCACAACAGTACAGTCCCAAAGTAAAATATTACAACATACTCCGAAACTAAAATATTACAGGACGTAGTTGAAACCCATAGAATGCTACGCGCTAGGGCCGTGTGGAGTGGCCTGCCTAGAGTTGCGTTTTGGAATACGCCGCACTTCTGTTCCATCTGGAAGCCTATTTGTGGGGTATGCATCACAATTTTTCCGCAGATGATTTCCACCGCAAGCGAGGCAGAAGGGACGTTTGTCCGAAGCCTCCGAAGCATCCATGTCATTCCTAATACGACGACTCTTGCGACGTCCCTTTACCTTCACCCTTTTTTCCGGATCCGGACACCAATAACGGTCCGAGTCATGAATTGCCTTAGTGAAATCAGCAACGGCCCTCCAACCTCGAAGCTCACCACACCATGTGTTGAATACGGCTTCCTTTTTAAAATAATCGGACACAAAAGTCATCGGAATCTTGGCTGTTCCACATGCAGCAAGCACATGGGAGCATGGATAAT
>JAHUYU010003207.1:0-18321 GCA_030439765.1 Tripidium arundinaceum | reverse complement strand
TTTGGGGAGCTCTTTGCACTCTTCCTTGTGATGATGAAGATGAAGAAATGACCCTCTTTATGAAGAGATTTGGCAGGTTCATGAAGAAGAAGGGCTATGGTGCTAGAAGAAGAAAGACATCATCAAAGAACAAGGAAGAAAGAAGGTGCTTCAAGTGCAAGAGCAAGGATCATCTTATTGCGGATTGTCCTTACAATAGTGATAATGATGAGAAGAATGACAAGAAAGAGAAGGACAAGGAAGGCAAGAAGATGACCTTCAAGAAAAAGAAGATGGACCACTCATATTGTATCACTTGGGATAGTGATGAGTCCTCAATTGATGATGATGATGATAGTGATGATGAGAAGAAGGCCACAAGAAGGCTCTTGCAAGCACTGCCATCAATAACAAGCTTTCTCTCTTCGATGCTCCATCGACATGCTTCATGGCCAAGGGCCCTAAGGTATAATCCGATGAGAGCGATAGTGAGAGTGATAGTGAGGATGAGGATGAGCCCTCCAAAGAGGAGCTCATGGAGCTATTGCAAGAGGCTCAATCTTACATGGACAAGAAGAGAAAGGAGTGCAAAGAATTGCGCAAGAAGCATGATGCCCTTGAGCAATCCTTTGGGGAGCTCACAGCCACTCATGAAAGGCTTGTGGATGCTCATGGGAAGCTTGAAAAAGCTCACTCTTCTCTTGTTGCCCAAAGCAAGAAGGAACCTATTGCAACTAGCAACGTAGGAGTCACTTGTGATATACTTAATGAATCATTCTATACTCCTATTGTTGTTGCTCCCACTAACCCTTCTTGTAGCTCATCCACTATTACTTCTCCTACGAGTGATGGTTTCACTTGTGATGCTTCACTTATGGTAGAAAATGGGACCCTCAAGAGAGAGGTCAATGAGCTCACTCACGCCTTAGGCAAAGCCTATGGCGGTGAGGCCCGCTTGCTAAAGTGCTTGGGTAGCAAACGCTTTTCTCTCAACAAAGAGAGATTGGGCTATACCCCCAAGAATGGCAAGACAGCCTTTGCAACTCCCGAAATGAGTTTTGTGAGGGGCAATGGTCGGTTTTGTAATAAATGCAAGCAAGTTGGGCACTTAGAGCAATATTGCAAGAACAAAAACAATGCTAATGTAGGGAGCTTGCTTGAAGTGAACTAGAGCTAGTGCTTGTAGTGGCTATTAGGATCACCTATTGTACTAACCACTTTGCTCTAGCGATTTGGAATTGTAGAAGAACTTTTTATAGGCTATTCACCCCCTCTAGCCATCTAGATCCTTACTTACAGCCTTGCAGGTGCGAGGAGACAGAGCCCAGGCAGGGCTTGGAGTTCTGTGGCTCTGTACATGTGTCAGGCTCTGGACCTCTATCGAAGCCTATCAGAAGATTCTTCACGTCATCATGGGCGGAAGGTAGGTCGGGGCGACGGAACGAGGACCCACGGTTTTTGGCCTCCCTTTGGCCGGTTACGACCATCTGTATTGAGGCCGGGGTGGCTTAGGAGCTCCCGGGCTCCCGACCGCGAGACTTGATCGCTGGCCTGGTCTAATGCGTTCTTCTCGGGCATCGAGGCTGCTCTTTGCTCGGACCGCCTTGAACCTCGCTAGCCTTTTCTGTTGTCCAGTTTGGGCGCATGAGCGCACACACTAGGTTTAGGCTCCGAGCCCCTAGCCAATTAGGAGAATTGGTTAGGGGGTTAATCGTACTGTTATGACACTAATCTTGGGGTTTAGGTAACCCCGTTGTTAGGTACTCAACAATCACCTTGGTTAAGATTGAAATGGGGTATGTAATGCTGCAGTTGTGGGTGGAGAAGGAATGCGACTGCAACTCTAGAAGGATGGAAGACGGTGGGTACAGTTGATGGGCGCCGACAACACAACTGGGCTGTAAACGACAGGTGGAAAACCTAGTAGCGATCAGAGCCGAAGGAGGGAGACGGACGGAGGCGGCTTAGACCTTGTCCATTTGAAGGAGGGGCATAATGGTTCATACAAAAGTAACGTATAACACCATGCTCTTGTAGGGTGCAACAGGTCACTGGTCATAGAAATTGACATTTCTCCACTATACACGGAACTGTAATATCATGGTTACAAATAGGTGAGTAATGGTATGGCAATATTGGCTGCTGAATGACTACAAACGAATGTAATAGATTGCTTTATAAAAAACAGAAACGATCATATGATTATTAAATCCTTTATTTTTTACTTACCCGGAGCAGGAATAATAAAGCATAGCAAGTTCATTTTGAAATAAAAACTCATTTAATGTCTAAAAAAGCGTTGGATTTTACTAGGGACGTAGGTAGGCTAAAAACAGAGGAAAACATCTATTTGACCTCTCAATTTTCTCCAAAGTCCAATTTACCTCCACAATGAAAGACCATCTTTTTTTTTTTTATCTCCTTTAACTTTTGAAACCGTCCAAATTTGCTCTTGGGTGGTTTTGAAAACGATTTTAACTAATGTGGCGCCACACCAGCCACAAGAAAGATAAACCAGACTACATTGTTAATTCAAGGAAGTCAATTATACTTTATAAAAAAATTATGGAAATAATTGTTCAAAAATTTATCCATTTTTTGGAAAAATGTAAGTAAATTATAAAATATAACTAACCTTAGAAATTTTGTTTTAGCTTAGAAAATATTAAATTAGTTTTATTTTTTTTTCAAAAAATCATACTATAAATTATGATATGTAGCTTGGAATTATTTGAATTGCTAATATATGCTCTTGCTATATGTTAATTAGTCAACATTGACTTGGACATGCCTCACTAGCTAGATACCACCATAACGCAAAGAAGCATCCTTTATTTTCTGTTTTCTTTACAAACATGCAAATGATTTCTGTTCTATGAGAATTGAATCATTAGCACAAAATTGACACATCACACAAGAGAATGCCGTGGAAATAAGTCAACAAAATAATGCGAACTTTCAACATCGAGATGTCTATAGTGACTTTGTAATTTATGCTCACAGTGGATGCATGAGTGTGCGCGTAGGTTCATATTCTGAGTATGCATGAGTCTACTTGAGCATGTGTGTACAATTGACACATGTATTCATATTAAATTGGATCGAGTATGAGGTTGTTAAATGACACATGTGTTATCACCGAGGTCAATTAAATTTCTACGGGATTTAGATTGTCAACGAAACTAATTAAACCATACAGCAAGAATGCCTACTAAAAAATAAACACCAAAATGAAGACATTCAAATAATTCCAAATTAGCATCATAATATAAAGCAATATCTTTTATGAAAAAATATGAAACTGGTTTCATTTTTTTTTCTAAAATGACTTTTGTATGATTTTCCTAAAACTAAACCAGATTTTAGGATTCTAATTGAATATTTTTTCTACAAAAATATTTGGATATATTTTTTAGACAATTATTTTAGATTTTATAATTTTCCATAGGTTTTTTATAGTCTAATTGATTTCTTAACTATCAACATGACGATTTACCTCCTTTGTAGCGCCATGTAGAACCGTTGACGTGCCGCTACGTCAGCTAAAATCACTATTAAAATCGTTCAGAGAGCAATTCAGATGGTTTCAAAAGTTGGATTAGTTAAAAAAAATCGGTTTTGGTTTTCTGATCCAATTCAGCGAAAGTTGGTAAGGGCAAATGGGCTTTCCTCCAAAAAAAAATGTTTGAATTAGCACAGAACTGGGCAGAATGGGAACCACAAACCAAGCCCGTGTGACCCAAGAAGGCCCAAGTCTAGTTATCTTCTTTCTGGAGGAGAGAAACCCCCACGCAAACACTCCCCGCTTCCTGCCTCTCCCGACCGCGCCGCCACTTCGGTGCTAGCCATAGCCGCCGCCATTGCCGGCCGCGCCGCTGGATCCAAAGGCAAGGGTAAGCCTTCGCACTTCACTGATCAATCTGTATTGGATTATTTTCCTCTTTATTCATCTGATTACCAATCTCTCATCCTACTGCACGCCGACAGCATCCCCGCAGGCGCTCGTGGCTCCACAAGATGGAAGAGCCACCCGAGAAGAGGTACCCGTTGGCCAGCCTCACCGATGAGCTCCTGGTAGAGATCCTCAGCCGCCTCCCTGTCCGCTCTCTGTGCCGCTTCAAGTGCGTATCCCGGTCGTGGCGCAAGCTCATCTCCGACCCCGACCACCGCAAGAAGCTACCCCACACACTGGTCGGATTCTTTTACGAGAGCATCAGCGGCGAGCGTTCCCCATGCTTGGCTCACCACTTCACCAACGTCACCGGGAAAGGCATACCCTTCATCTACCCCTCCTTCTCCTTCTTGCCCATCTGCAGCAGTGACGTTCTCCCCTTGGACTGCTGCAATGGTCTCCTCCTCTGCCGCTGTTTTCAGCCTGGTCCTCGTGACAGCGACGGTAATAGGCCGTTCGATTATGCCGTGTGCAATCCTGCCACCAAGAAGTGGGTGATGTTGCCTCATGGCAGCTGGGCTACTGGCGAGGTTCGCACTGCCCGCCTGGGCTTTGATCCGGCCGTCTCCTCACACTTCCATGTGATGGAGTATGTGGAAGACGAGGATGACTATATCACAGGGGTGACTATTTACTCATCTAAAACTGGATCATGGAGTTCCAGTGGAAGTGAATGGAGTGATGGTGCTAGGCTATGTCATGGTTCAAGAAGTGTCTTCCTCAATGGCATTATGCACTCACTCGTGCATATGAATGAAATTGTGGCGGTCGATATGGAGGGGAAAGGATGGAGGACAATTCCTACACCGCCCAGTGATGAATTTGGCTTCATCCATCAAGCTCATGGTCGCTTGCTTTACTTTGATGTGGATGACGATGATGCTTACAAATTGTCAGTCTGGATTCTTGAAGACTATGATACAGACGAATGGATTGTGAAGCATACAGTCAGCACCTTTCGTCTGTGAATGTAATTTGATTTTGACTATCAAGTGATTGCAGTTCATCCAGAATGTAATTTGATTTTGACTATCAAGTGATTGCAGTTCATCCAGAATGTAATTTGATTTTCTTTGTTTATGGGTGGGACAATACGCTGATGGCATATGAAATGGACCGCAGAGAAGTGCGTGTCATCCGGAATCTTGGACATGACTCCTGTGATCCCTATCTTCCATTTGTTCCCTTCTTCTCAGATTCACTAGCTAATGAGCACTAGAACTGGAAGTTGAAATTGCAGCTCCACTGTTTCTGCAACGTCAAACTGATGTATCGAGTCGAGCAGTATCATTTCTAGCAATCATTTAGTTAGTTAAGTAGACCTTCTGTAGTTGATTAGATCTTCTGTTTGAAGTCTT
This sequence comes from Tripidium arundinaceum, assembly GCA_030439765.1. NCBI lineage: Eukaryota > Viridiplantae > Streptophyta > Magnoliopsida > Poales > Poaceae > Tripidium > Tripidium arundinaceum. The sequence goes on along the minus strand of JAHUYU010003207.1, from coordinate 13,032 downwards.
AAGTTTCTTTGTACTTGTAACTTGTTGGACACATGCCTCTTTGAGTCTCTGTTGTTTCTATAAGACCAATACTGTTTAATTATTGAGGTAGTTTAAACTGAAACAATAAGCTTAACCATCCTTAGAGGCAGAAAACAAGGATTATAGGTAGTTTAAACTGAAATAGTAAGGTTAACCATTCCTAGAGGCAGTTTATCTACCTCAATAATTAAACAGTATTGGTCTTATAGAAACAACAGAGACTCAAAGAGGCATGTGTCCAACAAGTTACAAGTACAAAGAAACTTAAGACTTCAAACAGAAGATCTAATCAACTACAGAAGGTCTACTTAACTAACTAAATGATTGCTAGAAATGATACTGCTCGACTCGATACATCAGTTTGACGTTGCAGAAACAGTGGAGCTGCAATTTCAACTTCCAGTTCTAGTGCTCATTAGCTAGTGAATCTGAGAAGAAGGGAACAAATGGAAGATAGGGATCACAGGAGTCATGTCCAAGATTCCGGATGACACGCACTTCTCTGCGGTCCATTTCATATGCCATCAGCGTATTGTCCCACCCATAAACAAAGAAAATCAAATTACATTCTGGATGAACTGCAATCACTTGATAGTCAAAATCAAATTACATTCTGGATGAACTGCAATCACTTGATAGTCAAAATCAAATTACATTCACAGACGAAAGGTGCTGACTGTATGCTTCACAATCCATTCGTCTGTATCATAGTCTTCAAGAATCCAGACTGACAATTTGTAAGCATCATCGTCATCCACATCAAAGTAAAGCAAGCGACCATGAGCTTGATGGATGAAGCCAAATTCATCACTGGGCGGTGTAGGAATTGTCCTCCATCCTTTCCCCTCCATATCGACCGCCACAATTTCATTCATATGCACGAGTGAGTGCATAATGCCATTGAGGAAGACACTTCTTGAACCATGACATAGCCTAGCACCATCACTCCATTCACTTCCACTGGAACTCCATGATCCAGTTTTAGATGAGTAAATAGTCACCCCTGTGATATAGTCATCCTCGTCTTCCACATACTCCATCACATGGAAGTGTGAGGAGACGGCCGGATCAAAGCCCAGGCGGGCAGTGCGAACCTCGCCAGTAGCCCAGCTGCCATGAGGCAACATCACCCACTTCTTGGTGGCAGGATTGCACACGGCATAATCGAACGGCCTATTACCGTCGCTGTCACGAGGACCAGGCTGAAAACAGCGGCAGAGGAGGAGACCATTGCAGCAGTCCAAGGGGAGAACGTCACTGCTGCAGATGGGCAAGAAGGAGAAGGAGGGGTAGATGAAGGGTATGCCTTTCCCGGTGACGTTGGTGAAGTGGTGAGCCAAGCATGGGGAACGCTCGCCGCTGATGCTCTCGTAAAAGAATCCGACCAGTGTGTGGGGTAGCTTCTTGCGGTGGTCGGGGTCGGAGATGAGCTTGCGCCACGACCGGGATACGCACTTGAAGCGGCACAGAGAGCGGACAGGGAGGCGGCTGAGGATCTCTACCAGGAGCTCATCGGTGAGGCTGGCCAACGGGTACCTCTTCTCGGGTGGCTCTTCCATCTTGTGGAGCCACGAGCGCCTGCGGGGATGCTGTCGGCGTGCAGTAGGATGAGAGATTGGTAATCAGATGAATAAAGAGGAAAATAATCCAATACAGATTGATCAGTGAAGTGCGAAGGCTTACCCTTGCCTTTGGATCCAGCGGCGCGGCCGGCAATGGCGGCGGCTATGGCTAGCACCGAAGTGGCGGCGCGGTCGGGAGAGGCAGGAAGCGGGGAGTGTTTGCGTGGGGGTTTCTCTCCTCCAGAAAGAAGATAACTAGACTTGGGCCTTCTTGGGTCACACGGGCTTGGTTTGTGGTTCCCATTCTGCCCAGTTCTGTGCTAATTCAAACATTTTTTTTTGGAGGAAAGCCCATTTGCCCTTACCAACTTTCGCTGAATTGGATCAGAAAACCAAAACCGATTTTTTTTAACTAATCCAACTTTTGAAACCATCTGAATTGCTCTCTGAACGATTTTAATAGTGATTTTAGCTGACGTAGCGGCACGTCAACGGTTCTACATGGCGCTACAAAGGAGGTAAATCGTCATGTTGATAGTTAAGAAATCAATTAGACTATAAAAAACCTATGGAAAATTATAAAATCTAAAATAATTGTCTAAAAAATATATCCAAATATTTTTGTAGAAAAAATATTCAATTAGAATCCTAAAATCTGGTTTAGTTTTAGGAAAATCATACAAAAGTCATTTTAGAAAAAAAAATGAAACCAGTTTCATATTTTTTCATAAAAGATATTGCTTTATATTATGATGCTAATTTGGAATTATTTGAATGTCTTCATTTTGGTGTTTATTTTTTAGTAGGCATTCTTGCTGTATGGTTTAATTAGTTTCGTTGACAATCTAAATCCCGTAGAAATTTAATTGACCTCGGTGATAACACATGTGTCATTTAACAACCTCATACTCGATCCAATTTAATATGAATACATGTGTCAATTGTACACACATGCTCAAGTAGACTCATGCATACTCAGAATATGAACCTACGCGCACACTCATGCATCCACTGTGAGCATAAATTACAAAGTCACTATAGACATCTCGATGTTGAAAGTTCGCATTATTTTGTTGACTTATTTCCACGGCATTCTCTTGTGTGATGTGTCAATTTTGTGCTAATGATTCAATTCTCATAGAACAGAAATCATTTGCATGTTTGTAAAGAAAACAGAAAATAAAGGATGCTTCTTTGCGTTATGGTGGTATCTAGCTAGTGAGGCATGTCCAAGTCAATGTTGACTAATTAACATATAGCAAGAGCATATATTAGCAATTCAAATAATTCCAAGCTACATATCATAATTTATAGTATGATTTTTTGAAAAAAAAATAAAACTAATTTAATATTTTCTAAGCTAAAACAAAATTTCTAAGGTTAGTTATATTTTATAATTTACTTACATTTTTCCAAAAAATGGATAAATTTTTGAACAATTATTTCCATAATTTTTTTATAAAGTATAATTGACTTCCTTGAATTAACAATGTAGTCTGGTTTATCTTTCTTGTGGCTGGTGTGGCGCCACATTAGTTAAAATCGTTTTCAAAACCACCCAAGAGCAAATTTGGACGGTTTCAAAAGTTAAAGGAGATAAAAAAAAAAAGATGGTCTTTCATTGTGGAGGTAAATTGGACTTTGGAGAAAATTGAGAGGTCAAATAGATGTTTTCCTCTGTTTTTAGCCTACCTACGTCCCTAGTAAAATCCAACGCTTTTTTAGACATTAAATGAGTTTTTATTTCAAAATGAACTTGCTATGCTTTATTATTCCTGCTCCGGGTAAGTAAAAAATAAAGGATTTAATAATCATATGATCGTTTCTGTTTTTTATAAAGCAATCTATTACATTCGTTTGTAGTCATTCAGCAGCCAATATTGCCATACCATTACTCACCTATTTGTAACCATGATATTACAGTTCCGTGTATAGTGGAGAAATGTCAATTTCTATGACCAGTGACCTGTTGCACCCTACAAGAGCATGGTGTTATACGTTACTTTTGTATGAACCATTATGCCCCTCCTTCAAATGGACAAGGTCTAAGCCGCCTCCGTCCGTCTCCCTCCTTCGGCTCTGATCGCTACTAGGTTTTCCACCTGTCGTTTACAGCCCAGTTGTGTTGTCGGCGCCCATCAACTGTACCCACCGTCTTCCATCCTTCTAGAGTTGCAGTCGCATTCCTTCTCCACCCACAACTGCAGCATTACATACCCCATTTCAATCTTAACCAAGGTGATTGTTGAGTACCTAACAACGGGGTTACCTAAACCCCAAGATTAGTGTCATAACAGTACGATTAACCCCCTAACCAATTCTCCTAATTGGCTAGGGGCTCGGAGCCTAAACCTAGTGTGTGCGCTCATGCGCCCAAACTGGACAACAGAAAAGGCTAGCGAGGTTCAAGGCGGTCCGAGCAAAGAGCAGCCTCGATGCCCGAGAAGAACGCATTAGACCAGGCCAGCGATCAAGTCTCGCGGTCGGGAGCCCGGGAGCTCCTAAGCCACCCCGGCCTCAATACAGATGGTCGTAACCGGCCAAAGGGAGGCCAAAAACCGTGGGTCCTCGTTCCGTCGCCCCGACCTACCTTCCGCCCATGATGACGTGAAGAATCTTCTGATAGGCTTCGATAGAGGTCCAGAGCCTGACACATGTACAGAGCCACAGAACTCCAAGCCCTGCCTGGGCTCTGTCTCCTCGCACCTGCAAGGCTGTAAGTAAGGATCTAGATGGCTAGAGGGGGTGAATAGCCTATAAAAAGTTCTTCTACAATTCCAAATCGCTAGAGCAAAGTGGTTAGTACAATAGGTGATCCTAATAGCCACTACAAGCACTAGCTCTAGTTCACTTCAAGCAAGCTCCCTACATTAGCATTGTTTTTGTTCTTGCAATATTGCTCTAAGTGCCCAACTTGCTTGCATTTATTACAAAACCGACCATTGCCCCTCACAAAACTCATTTCGGGAGTTGCAAAGGCTGTCTTGCCATTCTTGGGGGTATAGCCCAATCTCTCTTTGTTGAGAGAAAAGCGTTTGCTACCCAAGCACTTTAGCAAGCGGGCCTCACCGCCATAGGCTTTGCCTAAGGCGTGAGTGAGCTCATTGACCTCTCTCTTGAGGGTCCCATTTTCTACCATAAGTGAAGCATCACAAGTGAAACCATCACTCGTAGGAGAAGTAATAGTGGATGAGCTACAAGAAGGGTTAGTGGGAGCAACAACAATAGGAGTATAGAATGATTCATTAAGTATATCACAAGTGACTCCTACGTTGCTAGTTGCAATAGGTTCCTTCTTGCTTTGGGCAACAAGAGAAGAGTGAGCTTTTTCAAGCTTCCCATGAGCATCCACAAGCCTTTCATGAGTGGCTGTGAGCTCCCCAAAGGATTGCTCAAGGGCATCATGCTTCTTGCGCAATTCTTTGCACTCCTTTCTCTTCTTGTCCATGTAAGATTGAGCCTCTTGCAATAGCTCCATGAGCTCCTCTTTGGAGGGCTCATCCTCATCCTCACTATCACTCTCACTATCGCTCTCATCGGATTATACCTTAGGGCCCTTGGCCATGAAGCATGTCGATGGAGCATCGAAGAGAGAAAGCTTGTTATTGATGGCAGTGCTTGCAAGAGCCTTCTTGTGGCCTTCTTCTCATCATCACTATCATCATCATCATCAATTGAGGACTCATCACTATCCCAAGTGATGATGAGAAGAAGGCCACAAGAAGGCTCTTGCAAGCACTGCCATCAATAACAAGCTTTCTCTCTTCGATGCTCCATCGACATGCTTCATGGCCAAGGGCCCTAAGGTATAATCCGATGAGAGCGATAGTGAGAGTGATAGTGAGGATGAGGATGAGCCCTCCAAAGAGGAGCTCATGGAGCTATTGCAAGAGGCTCAATCTTACATGGACAAGAAGAGAAAGGAGTGCAAAGAATTGCGCAAGAAGCATGATGCCCTTGAGCAATCCTTTGGGGAGCTCACAGCCACTCATGAAAGGCTTGTGGATGCTCATGGGAAGCTTGAAAAAGCTCACTCTTCTCTTGTTGCCCAAAGCAAGAAGGAACCTATTGCAACTAGCAACGTAGGAGTCACTTGTGATATACTTAATGAATCATTCTATACTCCTATTGTTGTTGCTCCCACTAACCCTTCTTGTAGCTCATCCACTATTACTTCTCCTACGAGTGATGGTTTCACTTGTGATGCTTCACTTATGGTAGAAAATGGGACCCTCAAGAGAGAGGTCAATGAGCTCACTCACGCCTTAGGCAAAGCCTATGGCGGTGAGGCCCGCTTGCTAAAGTGCTTGGGTAGCAAACGCTTTTCTCTCAACAAAGAGAGATTGGGCTATACCCCCAAGAATGGCAAGACAGCCTTTGCAACTCCCGAAATGAGTTTTGTGAGGGGCAATGGTCGGTTTTGTAATAAATGCAAGCAAGTTGGGCACTTAGAGCAATATTGCAAGAACAAAAACAATGCTAATGTAGGGAGCTTGCTTGAAGTGAACTAGAGCTAGTGCTTGTAGTGGCTATTAGGATCACCTATTGTACTAACCACTTTGCTCTAGCGATTTGGAATTGTAGAAGAACTTTTTATAGGCTATTCACCCCCTCTAGCCATCTAGATCCTTACTTACAGCCTTGCAGGTGCGAGGAGACAGAGCCCAGGCAGGGCTTGGAGTTCTGTGGCTCTGTACATGTGTCAGGCTCTGGACCTCTATCGAAGCCTATCAGAAGATTCTTCACGTCATCATGGGCGGAAGGTAGGTCGGGGCGACGGAACGAGGACCCACGGTTTTTGGCCTCCCTTTGGCCGGTTACGACCATCTGTATTGAGGCCGGGGTGGCTTAGGAGCTCCCGGGCTCCCGACCGCGAGACTTGATCGCTGGCCTGGTCTAATGCGTTCTTCTCGGGCATCGAGGCTGCTCTTTGCTCGGACCGCCTTGAACCTCGCTAGCCTTTTCTGTTGTCCAGTTTGGGCGCATGAGCGCACACACTAGGTTTAGGCTCCGAGCCCCTAGCCAATTAGGAGAATTGGTTAGGGGGTTAATCGTACTGTTATGACACTAATCTTGGGGTTTAGGTAACCCCGTTGTTAGGTACTCAACAATCACCTTGGTTAAGATTGAAATGGGGTATGTAATGCTGCAGTTGTGGGTGGAGAAGGAATGCGACTGCAACTCTAGAAGGATGGAAGACGGTGGGTACAGTTGATGGGCGCCGACAACACAACTGGGCTGTAAACGACAGGTGGAAAACCTAGTAGCGATCAGAGCCGAAGGAGGGAGACGGACGGAGGCGGCTTAGACCTTGTCCATTTGAAGGAGGGGCATAATGGTTCATACAAAAGTAACGTATAACACCATGCTCTTGTAGGGTGCAACAGGTCACTGGTCATAGAAATTGACATTTCTCCACTATACACGGAACTGTAATATCATGGTTACAAATAGGTGAGTAATGGTATGGCAATATTGGCTGCTGAATGACTACAAACGAATGTAATAGATTGCTTTATAAAAAACAGAAACGATCATATGATTATTAAATCCTTTATTTTTTACTTACCCGGAGCAGGAATAATAAAGCATAGCAAGTTCATTTTGAAATAAAAACTCATTTAATGTCTAAAAAAGCGTTGGATTTTACTAGGGACGTAGGTAGGCTAAAAACAGAGGAAAACATCTATTTGACCTCTCAATTTTCTCCAAAGTCCAATTTACCTCCACAATGAAAGACCATCTTTTTTTTTTTATCTCCTTTAACTTTTGAAACCGTCCAAATTTGCTCTTGGGTGGTTTTGAAAACGATTTTAACTAATGTGGCGCCACACCAGCCACAAGAAAGATAAACCAGACTACATTGTTAATTCAAGGAAGTCAATTATACTTTATAAAAAAATTATGGAAATAATTGTTCAAAAATTTATCCATTTTTTGGAAAAATGTAAGTAAATTATAAAATATAACTAACCTTAGAAATTTTGTTTTAGCTTAGAAAATATTAAATTAGTTTTATTTTTTTTTCAAAAAATCATACTATAAATTATGATATGTAGCTTGGAATTATTTGAATTGCTAATATATGCTCTTGCTATATGTTAATTAGTCAACATTGACTTGGACATGCCTCACTAGCTAGATACCACCATAACGCAAAGAAGCATCCTTTATTTTCTGTTTTCTTTACAAACATGCAAATGATTTCTGTTCTATGAGAATTGAATCATTAGCACAAAATTGACACATCACACAAGAGAATGCCGTGGAAATAAGTCAACAAAATAATGCGAACTTTCAACATCGAGATGTCTATAGTGACTTTGTAATTTATGCTCACAGTGGATGCATGAGTGTGCGCGTAGGTTCATATTCTGAGTATGCATGAGTCTACTTGAGCATGTGTGTACAATTGACACATGTATTCATATTAAATTGGATCGAGTATGAGGTTGTTAAATGACACATGTGTTATCACCGAGGTCAATTAAATTTCTACGGGATTTAGATTGTCAACGAAACTAATTAAACCATACAGCAAGAATGCCTACTAAAAAATAAACACCAAAATGAAGACATTCAAATAATTCCAAATTAGCATCATAATATAAAGCAATATCTTTTATGAAAAAATATGAAACTGGTTTCATTTTTTTTTCTAAAATGACTTTTGTATGATTTTCCTAAAACTAAACCAGATTTTAGGATTCTAATTGAATATTTTTTCTACAAAAATATTTGGATATATTTTTTAGACAATTATTTTAGATTTTATAATTTTCCATAGGTTTTTTATAGTCTAATTGATTTCTTAACTATCAACATGACGATTTACCTCCTTTGTAGCGCCATGTAGAACCGTTGACGTGCCGCTACGTCAGCTAAAATCACTATTAAAATCGTTCAGAGAGCAATTCAGATGGTTTCAAAAGTTGGATTAGTTAAAAAAAATCGGTTTTGGTTTTCTGATCCAATTCAGCGAAAGTTGGTAAGGGCAAATGGGCTTTCCTCCAAAAAAAAATGTTTGAATTAGCACAGAACTGGGCAGAATGGGAACCACAAACCAAGCCCGTGTGACCCAAGAAGGCCCAAGTCTAGTTATCTTCTTTCTGGAGGAGAGAAACCCCCACGCAAACACTCCCCGCTTCCTGCCTCTCCCGACCGCGCCGCCACTTCGGTGCTAGCCATAGCCGCCGCCATTGCCGGCCGCGCCGCTGGATCCAAAGGCAAGGGTAAGCCTTCGCACTTCACTGATCAATCTGTATTGGATTATTTTCCTCTTTATTCATCTGATTACCAATCTCTCATCCTACTGCACGCCGACAGCATCCCCGCAGGCGCTCGTGGCTCCACAAGATGGAAGAGCCACCCGAGAAGAGGTACCCGTTGGCCAGCCTCACCGATGAGCTCCTGGTAGAGATCCTCAGCCGCCTCCCTGTCCGCTCTCTGTGCCGCTTCAAGTGCGTATCCCGGTCGTGGCGCAAGCTCATCTCCGACCCCGACCACCGCAAGAAGCTACCCCACACACTGGTCGGATTCTTTTACGAGAGCATCAGCGGCGAGCGTTCCCCATGCTTGGCTCACCACTTCACCAACGTCACCGGGAAAGGCATACCCTTCATCTACCCCTCCTTCTCCTTCTTGCCCATCTGCAGCAGTGACGTTCTCCCCTTGGACTGCTGCAATGGTCTCCTCCTCTGCCGCTGTTTTCAGCCTGGTCCTCGTGACAGCGACGGTAATAGGCCGTTCGATTATGCCGTGTGCAATCCTGCCACCAAGAAGTGGGTGATGTTGCCTCATGGCAGCTGGGCTACTGGCGAGGTTCGCACTGCCCGCCTGGGCTTTGATCCGGCCGTCTCCTCACACTTCCATGTGATGGAGTATGTGGAAGACGAGGATGACTATATCACAGGGGTGACTATTTACTCATCTAAAACTGGATCATGGAGTTCCAGTGGAAGTGAATGGAGTGATGGTGCTAGGCTATGTCATGGTTCAAGAAGTGTCTTCCTCAATGGCATTATGCACTCACTCGTGCATATGAATGAAATTGTGGCGGTCGATATGGAGGGGAAAGGATGGAGGACAATTCCTACACCGCCCAGTGATGAATTTGGCTTCATCCATCAAGCTCATGGTCGCTTGCTTTACTTTGATGTGGATGACACGCACTTCTCTGCGGTCCATTTCATATGCCATCAGCGTATTGTCCCACCCATAAACAAAGAAAATCAAATTACATTCTGGATGAACTGCAATCACTTGATAGTCAAAATCAAATTACATTCTGGATGAACTGCAATCACTTGATAGTCAAAATCAAATTACATTCACAGACGAAAGGTGCTGACTGTATGCTTCACAATCCATTCGTCTGTATCATAGTCTTCAAGAATCCAGACTGACAATTTGTAAGCATCATCGTCATCCACATCAAAGTAAAGCAAGCGACCATGAGCTTGATGGATGAAGCCAAATTCATCACTGGGCGGTGTAGGAATTGTCCTCCATCCTTTCCCCTCCATATCGACCGCCACAATTTCATTCATATGCACGAGTGAGTGCATAATGCCATTGAGGAAGACACTTCTTGAACCATGACATAGCCTAGCACCATCACTCCATTCACTTCCACTGGAACTCCATGATCCAGTTTTAGATGAGTAAATAGTCACCCCTGTGATATAGTCATCCTCGTCTTCCACATACTCCATCACATGGAAGTGTGAGGAGACGGCCGGATCAAAGCCCAGGCGGGCAGTGCGAACCTCGCCAGTAGCCCAGCTGCCATGAGGCAACATCACCCACTTCTTGGTGGCAGGATTGCACACGGCATAATCGAACGGCCTATTACCGTCGCTGTCACGAGGACCAGGCTGAAAACAGCGGCAGAGGAGGAGACCATTGCAGCAGTCCAAGGGGAGAACGTCACTGCTGCAGATGGGCAAGAAGGAGAAGGAGGGGTAGATGAAGGGTATGCCTTTCCCGGTGACGTTGGTGAAGTGGTGAGCCAAGCATGGGGAACGCTCGCCGCTGATGCTCTCGTAAAAGAATCCGACCAGTGTGTGGGGTAGCTTCTTGCGGTGGTCGGGGTCGGAGATGAGCTTGCGCCACGACCGGGATACGCACTTGAAGCGGCACAGAGAGCGGACAGGGAGGCGGCTGAGGATCTCTACCAGGAGCTCATCGGTGAGGCTGGCCAACGGGTACCTCTTCTCGGGTGGCTCTTCCATCTTGTGGAGCCACGAGCGCCTGCGGGGATGCTGTCGGCGTGCAGTAGGATGAGAGATTGGTAATCAGATGAATAAAGAGGAAAATAATCCAATACAGATTGATCAGTGAAGTGCGAAGGCTTACCCTTGCCTTTGGATCCAGCGGCGCGGCCGGCAATGGCGGCGGCTATGGCTAGCACCGAAGTGGCGGCGCGGTCGGGAGAGGCAGGAAGCGGGGAGTGTTTGCGTGGGGGTTTCTCTCCTCCAGAAAGAAGATAACTAGACTTGGGCCTTCTTGGGTCACACGGGCTTGGTTTGTGGTTCCCATTCTGCCCAGTTCTGTGCTAATTCAAACATTTTTTTTTTGGAGGAAAGCCCATTTGCCCTTACCAACTTTCGCTGAATTGGATCAGAAAACCAAAACCGATTTTTTTTAACTAATCCAACTTTTGAAACCATCTGAATTGCTCTCTGAACGATTTTAATAGTGATTTTAGCTGACGTAGCGGCACGTCAACGGTTCTACATGGCGCTACAAAGGAGGTAAATCGTCATGTTGATAGTTAAGAAATCAATTAGACTATAAAAAACCTATGGAAAATTATAAAATCTAAAATAATTGTCTAAAAAATATATCCAAATATTTTTGTAGAAAAAATATTCAATTAGAATCCTAAAATCTGGTTTAGTTTTAGGAAAATCATACAAAAGTCATTTTAGAAAAAAAAATGAAACCAGTTTCATATTTTTTCATAAAAGATATTGCTTTATATTATGATGCTAATTTGGAATTATTTGAATGTCTTCATTTTGGTGTTTATTTTTTAGTAGGCATTCTTGCTGTATGGTTTAATTAGTTTCGTTGACAATCTAAATCCCGTAGAAATTTAATTGACCTCGGTGATAACACATGTGTCATTTAACAACCTCATACTCGATCCAATTTAATATGAATACATGTGTCAATTGTACACACATGCTCAAGTAGACTCATGCATACTCAGAATATGAACCTACGCGCACACTCATGCATCCACTGTGAGCATAAATTACAAAGTCACTATAGACATCTCGATGTTGAAAGTTCGCATTATTTTGTTGACTTATTTCCACGGCATTCTCTTGTGTGATGTGTCAATTTTGTGCTAATGATTCAATTCTCATAGAACAGAAATCATTTGCATGTTTGTAAAGAAAACAGAAAATAAAGGATGCTTCTTTGCGTTATGGTGGTATCTAGCTAGTGAGGCATGTCCAAGTCAATGTTGACTAATTAACATATAGCAAGAGCATATATTAGCAATTCAAATAATTCCAAGCTACATATCATAATTTATAGTATGATTTTTTGAAAAAAAAATAAAACTAATTTAATATTTTCTAAGCTAAAACAAAATTTCTAAGGTTAGTTATATTTTATAATTTACTTACATTTTTCCAAAAAATGGATAAATTTTTGAACAATTATTTCCATAATTTTTTTATAAAGTATAATTGACTTCCTTGAATTAACAATGTAGTCTGGTTTATCTTTCTTGTGGCTGGTGTGGCGCCACATTAGTTAAAATCGTTTTCAAAACCACCCAAGAGCAAATTTGGACGGTTTCAAAAGTTAAAGGAGATAAAAAAAAAAAAGATGGTCTTTCATTGTGGAGGTAAATTGGACTTTGGAGAAAATTGAGAGGTCAAATAGATGTTTTCCTCTGTTTTTAGCCTACCTACGTCCCTAGTAAAATCCAACGCTTTTTTAGACATTAAATGAGTTTTTATTTCAAAATGAACTTGCTATGCTTTATTATTCCTGCTCCGGGTAAGTAAAAAATAAAGGATTTAATAATCATATGATCGTTTCTGTTTTTTATAAAGCAATCTATTACATTCGTTTGTAGTCATTCAGCAGCCAATATTGCCATACCATTACTCACCTATTTGTAACCATGATATTACAGTTCCGTGTATAGTGGAGAAATGTCAATTTCTATGACCAGTGACCTGTTGCACCCTACAAGAGCATGGTGTTATACGTTACTTTTGTATGAACCATTATGCCCCTCCTTCAAATGGACAAGGTCTAAGCCGCCTCCGTCCGTCTCCCTCCTTCGGCTCTGATCGCTACTAGGTTTTCCACCTGTCGTTTACAGCCCAGTTGTGTTGTCGGCGCCCATCAACTGTACCCACCGTCTTCCATCCTTCTAGAGTTGCAGTCGCATTCCTTCTCCACCCACAACTGCCAGATA
>JAHUYU010000906.1:0-17593 GCA_030439765.1 Tripidium arundinaceum | reverse complement strand
GAAAAGAAAAAAATAGGCTAAACAACCATTTAGGCAAATAGTGGGTGTCAGCCTTTGTCACCTCCAGGCTCCAGCTATGCCAACAATGGTGGCATGCTTTGGGCATCACTCTATTTGTTGGAGGTATTGTTATGGTAACCAAAACATTTGTGCCACTCGGGTGAAAACCTTGTTCAATTTGTCCGATAGACGATGATGGTGTCTAATGCGTCTTGTCCTTTCTAAAGGCATGGATCTTAGGGATCCCTCCATGAAAAGATGTTGATATGGGCATTGGTTTGGCTTCTGTAGTCTTCAATTTTACTCGTGGGTACCTGAAAGCCCTAGTTTGGTTTTGGCTAATTGATAAAACCTATTGGACTAACCCTATGTCTAAGTGTGAATTATGTGATAGGTTGGTCCAAGTCCAAGTGTTGGAGCTAGATGGCACTCAAGTGATGGAGATGGCCAAAAGATAGTGATCAAGTGCTCCAACTTGGAAAAGAAGAAAGATAAAAACAAAATGGGCTCAAGGCAAAGGTATAAAAGCTAGGGCCATTTTGTTTTGCCAATCAAGACGCAACGGAGTGCATGATTGGGTTTAGGATAGATAGTCATACTATGAAGACGGAAAAATCATGGTAAAAGCGGTTATCAAGTGACACTAGGTGAAGTGATGAAAGCCCTAGTTTGGTTTTGGATAATTGATGAAACCTATTGGATTAATCCTTGTCTAAGTGAATGAGTTAGGGTGGTTCAGTCCAAGTGGTGGAGCTAGATGATGGAGTCCATGGTGATAAAGATGGATAAAGATGGACCAAGTGCTTCGCATTTGGAAAAGAAGAAAGAGAAAAACAAAAATGGGCTCAAAGCAAAGGTATATTCATATGAGCCATTTTTTTGGTTTGGTGATCAAGACACTATAGAGAGTGTAATCACATTTAGGATAGACAACCGTACTATTAAGAGGGGTGATCTCGAAGCAAATATGGTTGTCTAAGTGCCACTAGGTGAATTAACTCCATGCATGTGCATTCGGACCTAGTGAGTGCAAGTGAAAACCCTTTTGAAAAATGGTTGTGAAAATGCTAACTCACTCACACATATGGTGGTACACTTGTGGAGTTGGCACATTTACAAAAAGGGTTGAAGAAAAAGGTTTATCGGTGTGCTCCACTATAGGATGGCTCTTGGATTGGAATTTTGCATTGATCCTTTGTGCTTTGGATCAAATATGCTAGTGGGTTGTGTAGCCCTCTGAATAAGCTTTCCAAAATGTCTAAGATCATCAAAATCGGACTTCGGAGCCAAGAGTCATAGCCATTCTAACGATGAAACGTTAGTGACCGGACACTGCGATCGGACGTGTCCGATCAGTACCCGCGAGTCCGGTCACAGAGTCTGGTCAGTGTTTTTAGCGCGGGCTGAGTGACTGCTACGACCGGACGCTGGCGTTCTAGTGCGACCAGACGCGCCTGTGCCACTCGGAGGTGGATTGGACGCTATGGCGAGTCCGGTCACGAAAGTCGCGTTTTGGAACCTGTCTGTTCGCGACCGGACACTGGGGACGAGCAAGTCTGGTCAAGGGACCATCGAGTCTGTGCGAAGGCAGCATGCGCGTGTGAGTTAGCTGTTGGAGAGCAATGGTCGGCTTCAAATGGTCGAAACACGTGACGCTCGGAAAGCAACCGGACGCTACCACCGGACTCTGCTACAGTGCGGCCAGACTCTGCTACAGGAGCGACCGGTCAGTATGCAGAGGCTGTTTTAAGTGGCCAACGGGTATGTGACTTGTTGGGGATCTATAAATAGATGTTGGCCGGCTTGGGCTCACTCTCTTGGACATTTTCATCAGTGATACATCCTTGTGAGGTAAGCCAAACACCTCCTACTCATCTCCTTCATTGATTCATCAATCCAAGTGAGATTGGGAGTGATTCTAGTGCATTTGCTTAGAATTTGAGCATCTAGTGGCACTAGTGATCGTGTGAGCTGCGGAATTGCTTGTTACTCTTGGTGGTTGCCGCCACCTAGACAGCTTGGAGTTTGATTTGTGAGGGTATTGTGCCTTCCCCGACGAAGAGCTAAAAGGTAGCTCTAGTAAATTGCTCGTGTCATTGAGTACCCTCACTTGTTGGTGAGTTCTTGTGGCGCCCAAGTGTTGGGCTAGGCTTTTGAATGCCTATTAGCCGCCGAACTACCAAGTGAACGATCGATACAACGGGGACTAGCGTGCTGGCAAGTGTTGACATCTCTTAGTGTCATCATAGTGTCAGGTTGTCATCCCCAATGATGGCACCAGAGATGTGGTACTTCTAATCTAGACACTTATACTCAGGTATCCGCAAGCGCACAGATAAAAGACCATTGTAGCATTTCACCCAGGAAAGTTCCAGGTATCGTTATTTATACTTTACCACTGGGAATGAACAGAGGAGCAGGAATAAGATAGGTAAAGCTATCACTTCTACATGCAATGAGGAATAAGGAAGATAACCATGCCTGTGCAATCTACTCTTAGTGAACCTTTTTGACCATTTCTCATGATATGTTGACGATTTATGATAGACCGTAACTACCGTCAACAAACTCCCCCAAGCTTACCCTTTGCTAGTCCCTTAGCAAAACTAAACTTAGAAACAACTGAACATCTCTTCAAAAACATTTATACTCATATCCTAGGCAAAAAGAATTCCTCCTTTGGATTAGAACAAAAGATCAATTATTACTCATATTACCTTGAAACCATGGAGCTTCTTTGCCTTTACCTGGATCGTGAGCTATTGGAAAACAGAATGATCAAATTAAGCACTATACCTCAAGCTCTTCCATCTCACCTTTATTCTGGAGTTTTGCAAGTTTTCAAAGTAAAACTCAAAGATTCCTATGTATGACATCTCTCAAGTCTCTCGATATGTGGTATTTGTGGATCCTCACCAGAGACAAGCAGTTCATGCCTATCCCATACTCTAACAAAGGTATATATGTGGAGATTATAGGTATGGGAAAACTTGTGCAAACTTGCAAGGCATATATCTATCAAGTCAAACAATGGATCCAGAGAAAAGTAATCATACAGTCCAACCAAGATGTGCAAGTGTAGTGAAAGACAAATTTATTTTGCTCTTTAAAGGGTATCTTACTCCTCAAGTATATCAGAGAACATGGGCTATCATGCTAATTCTACTTGTCGGGCACTTTTGCACCTATTTTTTTCCTCTCAGTCGGGTGTCCGAGCACCCCTTGTTACCTCTCGGGCGGGTGTCGGAGCACCCATTGTTTTAGCTCACACTTTTTTCAATAGTCGGACACTTGTCCATTTTTTTCTGATTTTCATTGTCGGGCACTTGCCCATTTTTGCATAGTCCCACTCCCTAACACCTCTCAGAGTAGATACCAATATTGGAGTATTTATTTATTGATTAATTGTGCACAGTATCTTGATCAAAGAGCATGTCAACTTTTCATAAGGGTCAACAAAGCTTGACTCAACTCAATGCAGAGCAAGTGGCATATATGAAAGTGTAAAGTGTAAACATACTTTGGCTCTTGATAGGAATTTAAGCTATGTCATACAGGATCTCATCATGTAGCATTTAAGATTTTCAAAAGATAAATCTCCAGAACTCTAGTGAAACTTGGAACAAGATAAATAGCAGCTCAGATTTTCACACTCAATGTTCATCAATTACCTAGACTTTAGCTCAAGCATTTGCAACCCACAAGTTTCAGGTATAGAGCAAAATATTTTATGTTTAAAATAGTTCTAACCAAAACTTAGGAGAAAGATTGCAACTAGGTATAGAGCATTTATTCAAATTTAAAGATTGTCTTCAGAGCTCGTATAGCAAGGCAAAATTTTATACTCATTCTTTTTATTCTGACTCTAACTCTAAGACTCTATTAAAACTCTAAGACTCTTTTTATTCTGTTCCAAGTTTCACTAGAGTTCTGGAGATTTATCTTTTGAAAATCTTAAATGCTACATGATGAGATCCTGTATGACATAGCTTAAATTCCTATCAAGAGCCAAAGTATGTTTACACTTTACACTTTCATATATGCCACTTGCTCTGCATTGAGTTGAGTCAAGCTTTGTTGACCCTTATGAAAAGTTGACATGCTCTTTGATCAAGATACTGTGCACAATTAATCAATAAATAAATACTCCAATATTGGTATCTACTCTGAGAGGTGTTAGGGAGTGGGACTATGCAAAAATGGGCAAGTGCCCGACAATGAAAATCAGAAAAAAAATGGACAAGTGTCCGACTATTGAAAAAAGTGTGAGCTAAAACAATGGGTGCTCCGACACCCGCCCGAGAGGTAACAAGGGGTGCTCGGACACCCGACTGAGAGGAAAAAAATAGGTGCAAAAGTGCCCGACAAGTAGAATTAGCATGATAGCCCATGTTCTCTGATATACTTGAGGAGTAAGATACCCTTTAAAGAGCAAAATAAATTTGTCTTTCACTACACTTGCACATCTTGGTTGGACTGTATGATTACTTTTCTCTGGATCCATTGTTTGACTTGATAGATATATGCCTTGCAAGTTTGCACAAGTTTTCCCATACCTATAATCTCCACATATATACCTTTGTTAGAGTATGGGATAGGCATGAACTGCTTGTCTCTGGTGAGGATCCACAAATACCACATATCGAGAGACTTGAGAGATGTCATACATAGGAATCTTTGAGTTTTACTTTGAAAACTTGCAAAACTCCAGAATAAAGGTGAGATGGAAGAGCTTGAGGTATAGTGCTTAATTTGATCATTCTGTTTTCCAATAGCTCACGATCCAGGTAAAGGCAAAGAAGCTCCATGGTTTCAAGGTAATATGAGTAATAATTGATCTTTTGTTCTAATCCAAAGGAGGAATTCTTTTTGCCTAGGATATGAGTATAAATGTTTTTGAAGAGATGTTCAGTTGTTTCTAAGTTTAGTTTTGCTAAGGGACTAGCAAAGGGTAAGCTTGGGGAGTTTGTTGACGGTAGTTACGGTCTATCATAAATCGTCAACATATCATGAGAAATGGTCAAAAAGGTTCACTAAGAGTAGATTGCACAGGCATGGTTATCTTCCTTATTCCTCATTGCATGTAGAAGTGATAGCTTTACCTATCTTATTCCTGCTCCTCTGTTCATTCCCAGTGGTAAAGTATAAATAACGATACCTGGAACTTTCCTGGGTGAAATGCTACAATGGTCTTTTATCTGTGCGCTTGCGGATACCTGAGTATAAGTGTCTAGATTAGAAGTACCACATCTCTGGTGCCATCATTGGGGATGACAACCTGACACTATGATGACACTAAGAGATGTCAACACTTGCCAGCACGCTAGTCCCCGTTGTATCGATCGTTCACTTGGTAGTTCGGCGGCTAATAGGCATTCAAAAGCCTAGCCCAACACTTGGGCGCCACAAGAACTCACCAACAAGTGAGGGTACTCAATGACACGAGCAATTTACTAGAGCTACCTTTTAGCTCTTCGTCGGGGAAGGCACAATACCCTCACAAATTCAAACTCCAAGCTGTCTAGGTGGCGGCAACCACCAAGAGTAACAAGCAATTCCGCAGCTCACACGATCACTAGTGCCACTAGATGCTCAAATTCTAAGCAAATGCACTAGAATCACTCCCAATCTCACTTGGATTGATGAATCAATGAAGGAGATGAGTAGGAGGTGTTTGGCTTACCTCACAAGGATGTATCACTGATGAAAATGTCCAAGAGAGTGAGCCCAAGCCGGCCAACATCTATTTATAGATCCCCAACAAGTCACATACCCGTTGGCCACTTAAAACAGCCTCTGCATACTGACCGGTCGCTCCTGTAGCAGAGTCTGGCCGCACTGTAGCAGAGTCCGGTGGTAGCGTCCGGTTGCTTTCCGAGCGTCACGTGTTTCGACCATTTGAAGCCGACCATTGCTCTCCAACAGCTAACTCACACGCGCATGCTGCCTTCGCACAGACTCGATGGTCCCTTGACCAGACTTGCTCGTCCCCAGTGTCCGGTCGCGAACAGACAGGTTCCAAAACGCGACTTTCGTGACCGGACTCGCCATAGCGTCCAATCCACCTCCGAGTGGCACAGGCGCGTCTGGTCGCACTAGAACGCCAGCGTCCGGTCGTAGCAGTCACTCAGCCCGCGCTAAAAACACTGACCAGACTCTGTGACCGGACTCGCGGGTACTGATCGGACACGTCCGATCGCAGTGTCCGGTCACTAACGTTTCATCGTTAGAATGGCTATGACTCTTGGCTCCGAAGTCCGATTTTGATGATCTTAGACATTTTGGAAAGCTTATTCAGAGGGCTACACAACCCACTAGCATATTTGATCCAAAGCACAAAGGATCAATGCAAAATTCCAATCCAAGAGCCATCCTATAGTGGAGCACACCGATAAACCTTTTTCTTCAACCCTTTTTGTAAATGTGCCAACTCCACAAGTGTACCACCATATGTGTGAGTGAGTTAGCATTTTCACAACCATTTTTCAAAAGGGTTTTCACTTGCACTCACTAGGTCCGAATGCACATGCATGGAGTTAATTCACCTAGTGGCACTTAGACAACCATATTTGCTTCGAGATCACCCCTCTTAATAGTACGGTTGTCTATCCTAAATGTGATTACACTCTCTATAGTGTCTTGATCACCAAACCAAAAAAATGGCTCATATGAATATACCTTTGCTTTGAGCCCATTTTTGTTTTTCTCTTTCTTCTTTTCCAAATGCGAAGCACTTGGTCCATCTTTATCCATCTTTATCACCATGGACTCCATCATCTAGCTCCACCACTTGGACTGAACCACCCTAACTCATTCACTTAGACAAGGATTAATCCAATAGGTTTCATCAATTATCCAAAACCAAACTAGGGCTTTCATCACTTCACCTAGTGTCACTTGATAACCGCTTTTACCATGATTTTTCCGTCTTCATAGTATGACTATCTATCCTAAACCCAATCATGCACTCCGTTGCGTCTTGATTGGCAAAACAAAATGGCCCTAGCTTTTATACCTTTGCCTTGAGCCCATTTTGTTTTTATCTTTCTTCTTTTCCAAGTTGGAGCTAGATGATGGAGTCCATGGTGATAAAGATGGATAAAGATGGACCAAGTGCTTCGCATTTGGAAAAGAAGAAAGAGAAAAACAAAAATGGGCTCAAAGCAAAGGTATATTCATATGAGCCATTTTTTTGGTTTGGTGATCAAGACACTATAGAGAGTGTAATCACATTTAGGATAGACAACCGTACTATTAAGAGGGGTGATCTCGAAGCAAATATGGTTGTCTAAGTGCCACTAGGTGAATTAACTCCATGCATGTGCATTCGGACCTAGTGAGTGCAAGTGAAAACCCTTTTGAAAAATGGTTGTGAAAATGCTAACTCACTCACACATATGGTGGTACACTTGTGGAGTTGGCACATTTACAAAAAGGGTTGAAGAAAAAGGTTTATCGGTGTGCTCCACTATAGGATGGCTCTTGGATTGGAATTTTGCATTGATCCTTTGTGCTTTGGATCAAATATGCTAGTGGGTTGTGTAGCCCTCTGAATAAGCTTTCCAAAATGTCTAAGATCATCAAAATCGGACTTCGGAGCCAAGAGTCATAGCCATTCTAACGATGAAACGTTAGTGACCGGACACTGCGATCGGACGTGTCCGATCAGTACCCGCGAGTCCGGTCACAGAGTCTGGTCAGTGTTTTTAGCGCGGGCTGAGTGACTGCTACGACCGGACGCTGGCGTTCTAGTGCGACCAGACGCGCCTGTGCCACTCGGAGGTGGATTGGACGCTATGGCGAGTCCGGTCACGAAAGTCGCGTTTTGGAACCTGTCTGTTCGCGACCGGACACTGGGGACGAGCAAGTCTGGTCAAGGGACCATCGAGTCTGTGCGAAGGCAGCATGCGCGTGTGAGTTAGCTGTTGGAGAGCAATGGTCGGCTTCAAATGGTCGAAACACGTGACGCTCGGAAAGCAACCGGACGCTACCACCGGACTCTGCTACAGTGCGGCCAGACTCTGCTACAGGAGCGACCGGTCAGTATGCAGAGGCTGTTTTAAGTGGCCAACGGGTATGTGACTTGTTGGGGATCTATAAATAGATGTTGGCCGGCTTGGGCTCACTCTCTTGGACATTTTCATCAGTGATACATCCTTGTGAGGTAAGCCAAACACCTCCTACTCATCTCCTTCATTGATTCATCAATCCAAGTGAGATTGGGAGTGATTCTAGTGCATTTGCTTAGAATTTGAGCATCTAGTGGCACTAGTGATCGTGTGAGCTGCGGAATTGCTTGTTACTCTTGGTGGTTGCCGCCACCTAGACAGCTTGGAGTTTGATTTGTGAGGGTATTGTGCCTTCCCCGACGAAGAGCTAAAAGGTAGCTCTAGTAAATTGCTCGTGTCATTGAGTACCCTCACTTGTTGGTGAGTTCTTGTGGCGCCCAAGTGTTGGGCTAGGCTTTTGAATGCCTATTAGCCGCCGAACTACCAAGTGAACGATCGATACAACGGGGACTAGCGTGCTGGCAAGTGTTGACATCTCTTAGTGTCATCATAGTGTCAGGTTGTCATCCCCAATGATGGCACCAGAGATGTGGTACTTCTAATCTAGACACTTATACTCAGGTATCCGCAAGCGCACAGATAAAAGACCATTGTAGCATTTCACCCAGGAAAGTTCCAGGTATCGTTATTTATACTTTACCACTGGGAATGAACAGAGGAGCAGGAATAAGATAGGTAAAGCTATCACTTCTACATGCAATGAGGAATAAGGAAGATAACCATGCCTGTGCAATCTACTCTTAGTGAACCTTTTTGACCATTTCTCATGATATGTTGACGATTTATGATAGACCGTAACTACCGTCAACAAACTCCCCCAAGCTTACCCTTTGCTAGTCCCTTAGCAAAACTAAACTTAGAAACAACTGAACATCTCTTCAAAAACATTTATACTCATATCCTAGGCAAAAAGAATTCCTCCTTTGGATTAGAACAAAAGATCAATTATTACTCATATTACCTTGAAACCATGGAGCTTCTTTGCCTTTACCTGGATCGTGAGCTATTGGAAAACAGAATGATCAAATTAAGCACTATACCTCAAGCTCTTCCATCTCACCTTTATTCTGGAGTTTTGCAAGTTTTCAAAGTAAAACTCAAAGATTCCTATGTATGACATCTCTCAAGTCTCTCGATATGTGGTATTTGTGGATCCTCACCAGAGACAAGCAGTTCATGCCTATCCCATACTCTAACAAAGGTATATATGTGGAGATTATAGGTATGGGAAAACTTGTGCAAACTTGCAAGGCATATATCTATCAAGTCAAACAATGGATCCAGAGAAAAGTAATCATACAGTCCAACCAAGATGTGCAAGTGTAGTGAAAGACAAATTTATTTTGCTCTTTAAAGGGTATCTTACTCCTCAAGTATATCAGAGAACATGGGCTATCATGCTAATTCTACTTGTCGGGCACTTTTGCACCTATTTTTTTCCTCTCAGTCGGGTGTCCGAGCACCCCTTGTTACCTCTCGGGCGGGTGTCGGAGCACCCATTGTTTTAGCTCACACTTTTTTCAATAGTCGGACACTTGTCCATTTTTTTTCTGATTTTCATTGTCGGGCACTTGCCCATTTTTGCATAGTCCCACTCCCTAACACCTCTCAGAGTAGATACCAATATTGGAGTATTTATTTATTGATTAATTGTGCACAGTATCTTGATCAAAGAGCATGTCAACTTTTCATAAGGGTCAACAAAGCTTGACTCAACTCAATGCAGAGCAAGTGGCATATATGAAAGTGTAAAGTGTAAACATACTTTGGCTCTTGATAGGAATTTAAGCTATGTCATACAGGATCTCATCATGTAGCATTTAAGATTTTCAAAAGATAAATCTCCAGAACTCTAGTGAAACTTGGAACAAGATAAATAGCAGCTCAGATTTTCACACTCAATGTTCATCAATTACCTAGACTTTAGCTCAAGCATTTGCAACCCACAAGTTTCAGGTATAGAGCAAAATATTTTATGTTTAAAATAGTTCTAACCAAAACTTAGGAGAAAGATTGCAACTAGGTATAGAGCATTTATTCAAAATTTAAAGATTGTCTTCAGAGCTCGTATAGCAAGGCAAAATTTTATACTCATTCTTTTTATTCTGACTCTAACTCTAAGACTCTATTAAAACTCTAAGACTCTTTTTATTCTGTTCCATACTTTTTATAAGCCTAATAAAAATAGTCAAGATACAAGATACTTATCGGATAATACGGGGATTGCGCTTCCCCCAAGCTGGATGTTGATGTACTCGTCCATTCTTGATTCTCTTGAGGTAAGCAGACTATAGGCCTAACTCATCTTGGTCTTTAAAATCCTGCAAAGCTCAAATAGACAACAAAGCTCGTGGAACAGATTAAGCATTAGTGGTACTACCTTGTGTGTCTATCACCTTAGAGGATATTTATTTGTAAACAAGATTTCTGGATTTTTTTTAGTTTTATATGCAGAAACTTATAAAGTAATCATGCTAAAAGATATTTTTATTTTTGTGCCACCATGGTGAATATTTCTATGGGGTTGCCATTGAATTAATCTCATGGGGCTTTAAGATTTTTCATGATGCAAATGTATATTTTTATTTTCTTTTTCAATGCAATGCAGAAAGTAAATATGCTAAAGGAAAAATAAGATATGCAATGCTTCAAAATAAATATGCAGATAACTACCGATTTTACCTCTCAGCGAGGGTTCGGTGATTAGAGTCCGCCAAACCAGACTTCTTGTTGCGCATCACTCTTCAGGTGCATCGGCAGGTCCTGATGTTGGAGACTCTGTCGATTGCTCTTCTTGACGTGCTGGCTCGAGTGTTCGTGTTGCTTCTTCTGCTTCTTGTGGTGCAGTCGGCTCATCCTTCATGGTTCCTTCCTCAATCCTTGGCAGTTGGCTCTTCCTTTGTCGGTTGGATCGACGCCTTCTCCTAGCTCTCTTCGGTTGCTCATGAGTAGTGTAGCTGTTGAAGAAGCAGCGGATCTTTTGATCGAAGATCCAGAAGTGGACTTTTCCAGATCCGACATAGATTATAGCGTTGGTAGTGTTCAAGAATGGTCTTCCAAGAATGGGTGGTGGATTGTATTCTTCTTCTCCCATGTCTAGGACCATGAAGTCGGTAGGGACATAGTGACCTCTAATTTCAACCATAACATCCTTTGCTATGCCTTCCGGAATTCTAGGTGACTGCACCACAAGAAGCAGAAGAAGCAACACGAACACTCGAGCCAGCACGTCAAGAAGAGCAATCGACAGAGTCTCCAACATCAGGACCTGCCGATGCACCTGAAGAGTGATGCGCAACAAGAAGTCTGGTTTGGCGGACTCTAATCACCGAACCCTCGCTGAGAGGTAAAATCGGTAGTTATCTGCATATTTATTTTGAAGCATTGCATATCTTATTTTTCCTTTAGCATATTTACTTTCTGCATTGCATTGAAAAAGAAAATAAAAATATACATTTGCATCATGAAAAATCTTAAAGCCCCATGAGATTAATTCAATGGCAACCCCATAGAAATATTCACCATGGTGGCACAAAAATAAAAATATCTTTTAGCATGATTACTTTATAAGTTTCTGCATATAAAACTAAAAAAAATCCAGAAATCTTGTTTACAAATAAATATCCTCTAAGGTGATAGACACACAAGGTAGTACCACTAATGCTTAATCTGTTCCACGAGCTTTGTTGTCTATTTGAGCTTTGCAGGATTTTAAAGACCAAGATGAGTTAGGCCTATAGTCTGCTTACCTCAAGAGAATCAAGAATGGACGAGTACATCAACATCCAGCTTGGGGGAAGCGCAATCCCCGTATTATCCGATAAGTATCTTGTATCTTGACTATTTTTATTAGGCTTATAAAAAGTATGGAACAGAATAAAAAGAGTCTTAGAGTTTTAATAGAGTCTTAGAGTTAGAGTCAGAATAAAAAGAATGAGTATAAAATTTTGCCTTGCTATACGAGCTCTGAAGACAATCTTTAAATTTTGAATAAATGCTCTATACCTAGTTGCAATCTTTCTCCTAAGTTTTGGTTAGAACTATTTTAAACATAAAATATTTTGCTCTATACCTGAAACTTGTGGGTTGCAAATGCTTGAGCTAAAGTCTAGGTAATTGATGAACATTGAGTGTGAAAATCTGAGCTGCTATTTATCTTGTTCCAAGTTTCACTAGAGTTCTGGAGATTTATCTTTTGAAAATCTTAAATGCTACATGATGAGATCCTGTATGACATAGCTTAAATTCCTATCAAGAGCCAAAGTATGTTTACACTTTACACTTTCATATATGCCACTTGCTCTGCATTGAGTTGAGTCAAGCTTTGTTGACCCTTATGAAAAGTTGACATGCTCTTTGATCAAGATACTGTGCACAATTAATCAATAAATAAATACTCCAATATTGGTATCTACTCTGAGAGGTGTTAGGGAGTGGGACTATGCAAAAATGGGCAAGTGCCCGACAATGAAAATCAGAAAAAAAATGGACAAGTGTCCGACTATTGAAAAAAGTGTGAGCTAAAACAATGGGTGCTCCGACACCCGCCCGAGAGGTAACAAGGGGTGCTCGGACACCCGACTGAGAGGAAAAAAATAGGTGCAAAAGTGCCCGACAAGTAGAATTAGCATGATAGCCCATGTTCTCTGATATACTTGAGGAGTAAGATACCCTTTAAAGAGCAAAATAAATTTGTCTTTCACTACACTTGCACATCTTGGTTGGACTGTATGATTACTTTTCTCTGGATCCATTGTTTGACTTGATAGATATATGCCTTGCAAGTTTGCACAAGTTTTCCCATACCTATAATCTCCACATATATACCTTTGTTAGAGTATGGGATAGGCATGAACTGCTTGTCTCTGGTGAGGATCCACAAATACCACATATCGAGAGACTTGAGAGATGTCATACATAGGAATCTTTGAGTTTTACTTTGAAAACTTGCAAAACTCCAGAATAAAGGTGAGATGGAAGAGCTTGAGGTATAGTGCTTAATTTGATCATTCTGTTTTCCAATAGCTCACGATCCAGGTAAAGGCAAAGAAGCTCCATGGTTTCAAGGTAATATGAGTAATAATTGATCTTTTGTTCTAATCCAAAGGAGGAATTCTTTTTGCCTAGGATATGAGTATAAATGTTTTTGAAGAGATGTTCAGTTGTTTCTAAGTTTAGTTTTGCTAAGGGACTAGCAAAGGGTAAGCTTGGGGGAGTTTGTTGACGGTAGTTACGGTCTATCATAAATCGTCAACATATCATGAGAAATGGTCAAAAAGGTTCACTAAGAGTAGATTGCACAGGCATGGTTATCTTCCTTATTCCTCATTGCATGTAGAAGTGATAGCTTTACCTATCTTATTCCTGCTCCTCTGTTCATTCCCAGTGGTAAAGTATAAATAACGATACCTGGAACTTTCCTGGGTGAAATGCTACAATGGTCTTTTATCTGTGCGCTTGCGGATACCTGAGTATAAGTGTCTAGATTAGAAGTACCACATCTCTGGTGCCATCATTGGGGATGACAACCTGACACTATGATGACACTAAGAGATGTCAACACTTGCCAGCACGCTAGTCCCCGTTGTATCGATCGTTCACTTGGTAGTTCGGCGGCTAATAGGCATTCAAAAGCCTAGCCCAACACTTGGGCGCCACAAGAACTCACCAACAAGTGAGGGTACTCAATGACACGAGCAATTTACTAGAGCTACCTTTTAGCTCTTCGTCGGGGAAGGCACAATACCCTCACAAATCAAACTCCAAGCTGTCTAGGTGGCGGCAACCACCAAGAGTAACAAGCAATTCCGCAGCTCACACGATCACTAGTGCCACTAGATGCTCAAATTCTAAGCAAATGCACTAGAATCACTCCCAATCTCACTTGGATTGATGAATCAATGAAGGAGATGAGTAGGAGGTGTTTGGCTTACCTCACAAGGATGTATCACTGATGAAAATGTCCAAGAGAGTGAGCCCAAGCCGGCCAACATCTATTTATAGATCCCCAACAAGTCACATACCCGTTGGCCACTTAAAACAGCCTCTGCATACTGACCGGTCGCTCCTGTAGCAGAGTCTGGCCGCACTGTAGCAGAGTCCGGTGGTAGCGTCCGGTTGCTTTCCGAGCGTCACGTGTTTCGACCATTTGAAGCCGACCATTGCTCTCCAACAGCTAACTCACACGCGCATGCTGCCTTCGCACAGACTCGATGGTCCCTTGACCAGACTTGCTCGTCCCCAGTGTCCGGTCGCGAACAGACAGGTTCCAAAACGCGACTTTCGTGACCGGACTCGCCATAGCGTCCAATCCACCTCCGAGTGGCACAGGCGCGTCTGGTCGCACTAGAACGCCAGCGTCCGGTCGTAGCAGTCACTCAGCCCGCGCTAAAAACACTGACCAGACTCTGTGACCGGACTCGCGGGTACTGATCGGACACGTCCGATCGCAGTGTCCGGTCACTAACGTTTCATCGTTAGAATGGCTATGACTCTTGGCTCCGAAGTCCGATTTTGATGATCTTAGACATTTTGGAAAGCTTATTCAGAGGGCTACACAACCCACTAGCATATTTGATCCAAAGCACAAAGGATCAATGCAAAATTCCAATCCAAGAGCCATCCTATAGTGGAGCACACCGATAAACCTTTTTCTTCAACCCTTTTTGTAAATGTGCCAACTCCACAAGTGTACCACCATATGTGTGAGTGAGTTAGCATTTTCACAACCATTTTTCAAAAGGGTTTTCACTTGCACTCACTAGGTCCGAATGCACATGCATGGAGTTAATTCACCTAGTGGCACTTAGACAACCATATTTGCTTCGAGATCACCCCTCTTAATAGTACGGTTGTCTATCCTAAATGTGATTACACTCTCTATAGTGTCTTGATCACCAAACCAAAAAAATGGCTCATATGAATATACCTTTGCTTTGAGCCCATTTTTGTTTTTCTCTTTCTCTTTTCCAAATGCGAAGCACTTGGTCCATCTTTATCCATCTTTATCACCATGGACTCCATCATCTAGCTCCACCACTTGGACTGAACCACCCTAACTCATTCACTTAGACAAGGATTAATCCAATAGGTTTCATCAATTATCCAAAACCAAACTAGGGCTTTCATCACTTCACCTAGTGTCACTTGATAACCGCTTTTACCATGATTTTTCCGTCTTCATAGTATGACTATCTATCCTAAACCCAATCATGCACTCCGTTGCGTCTTGATTGGCAAAACAAAATGGCCCTAGCTTTTATACCTTTGCCTTGAGCCCATTTTGTTTTTATCTTTCTTCTTTTCCAAGTTGGAGCACTTGATCACTATCTTTTGGCCATCTCCATCACTTGAGTGCCATCTAGCTCCAACACTTGGACTTGGACCAACCTATCACATAATTCACACTTAGACATAGGGTTAGTCCAATAGGTTTTATCAATTAGCCAAAACCAAACTAGGGCTTTCAGGTACCCACGAGTAAAATTGAAGACTACAGAAGCCAAACCAATGCCCATATCAACATCTTTTCATGGAGGGATCCCTAAGATCCATGCCTTTAGAAAGGACAAGACGCATTAGACACCATCATCGTCTATCGGACAAATTGAACAAGGTTTTCACCCGAGTGGCACAAATGTTTTGGTTACCATAACAATACCTCCAACAAATAGAGTGATGCCCAAAGCATGCCACCATTGTTGGCATAGCTGGAGCCTGGAGTCTTCAATTTTACTCGTGGGTACCTGAAAGCCCTAGTTTGGTTTTGGCTAATTGATAAAACCTATTGGACTAACCCTATGTCTAAGTGTGAATTATGTGATAGGTTGGTCCAAGTCCAAGTGTTGGAGCTAGATGGCACTCAAGTGATGGAGATGGCCAAAAGATAGTGATCAAGTGCTCCAACTTGGAAAAGAAGAAAGATAAAAACAAAATGGGCTCAAGGCAAAGGTATAAAAGCTAGGGCCATTTTGTTTTGCCAATCAAGACGCAACGGAGTGCATGATTGGGTTTAGGATAGATAGTCATACTATGAAGACGGAAAAATCATGGTAAAAGCGGTTATCAAGTGACACTAGGTGAAGTGATGAAAGCCCTAGTTTGGTTTTGGATAATTGATGAAACCTATTGGATTAATCCTTGTCTAAGTGAATGAGTTAGGGTGGTTCAGTCCAAGTGGTGGAGCTAGATGATGGAGTCCATGGTGATAAAGATGGATAAAGATGGACCAAGTGCTTCGCATTTGGAAAAGAAGAAAGAGAAAAACAAAAATGGGCTCAAAGCAAAGGTATATTCATATGAGCCATTTTTTTGGTTTGGTGATCAAGACACTATAGAGAGTGTAATCACATTTAGGATAGACAACCGTACTATTAAGAGGGGTGATCTCGAAGCAAATATGGTTGTCTAAGTGCCACTAGGTGAATTAACTCCATGCATGTGCATTCGGACCTAGTGAGTGCAAGTGAAAACCCTTTTGAAAAATGGTTGTGAAAATGCTAACTCACTCACACATATGGTGGTACACTTGTGGAGTTGGCACATTTACAAAAAGGGTTGAAGAAAAAGGTTTATCGGTGTGCTCCACTATAGGATGGCTCTTGGATTGGAATTTTGCATTGATCCTTTGTGCTTTGGATCAAATATGCTAGTGGGTTGTGTAGCCCTCTGAATAAGCTTTCCAAAATGTCTAAGATCATCAAAATCGGACTTCGGAGCCAAGAGTCATAGCCATTCTAACGATGAAACGTTAGTGACCGGACACTGCGATCGGACGTGTCCGATCAGTACCCGCGAGTCCGGTCACAGAGTCTGGTCAGTGTTTTTAGCGCGGGCTGAGTGACTGCTACGACCGGACGCTGGCGTTCTAGTGCGACCAGACGCGCCTGTGCCACTCGGAGGTGGATTGGACGCTATGGCGAGTCCGGTCACGAAAGTCGCGTTTTGGAACCTGTCTGTTCGCGACCGGACACTGGGGACGAGCAAGTCTGGTCAAGGGACCATCGAGTCTGTGCGAAGGCAGCATGCGCGTGTGAGTTAGCTGTTGGAGAGCAATGGTCGGCTTCAAATGGTCGAAACACGTGACGCTCGGAAAGCAACCGGACGCTACCACCGGACTCTGCTACAGTGCGGCCAGACTCTGCTACAGGAGCGACCGGTCAGTATGCAGAGGCTGTTTTAAGTGGCCAACGGGTATGTGACTTGTTGGGGATCTATAAATAGATGTTGGCCGGCTTGGGCTCACTCTCTTGGACATTTTCATCAGTGATACATCCTTGTGAGGTAAGCCAAACACCTCCTACTCATCTCCTTCATTGAT
Source organism: Tripidium arundinaceum (assembly GCA_030439765.1). Lineage (NCBI taxonomy): Eukaryota > Viridiplantae > Streptophyta > Magnoliopsida > Poales > Poaceae > Tripidium > Tripidium arundinaceum. Next base: position 205 of record JAHUYU010000906.1, on the reverse strand, counting down.
TCATCAATCCAAGTGAGATTGGGAGTGATTCTAGTGCATTTGCTTAGAATTTGAGCATCTAGTGGCACTAGTGATCGTGTGAGCTGCGGAATTGCTTGTTACTCTTGGTGGTTGCCGCCACCTAGACAGCTTGGAGTTTGATTTGTGAGGGTATTGTGCCTTCCCCGACGAAGAGCTAAAAGGTAGCTCTAGTAAATTGCTCGTG